>JBAMJV010006696.1:0-85318 GCA_037951105.1 Echinarachnius parma
AGATTAGGTGCGTTGTTCAAGCCAAATAAAAATACCCCTTTTCATATGTTGTCATGTTGATGATAAAAAAACGCGATTAAAATGATGAAAATGGATTAAGGATTTTCTAATCCATGGTGAATATAAAGAATAAACCAAAAAGATCATAGAATTTGTATTGTAAATGAGAGAAAAGAAATAACATAGAATGTCATGTAATATGCCAAGAGAGAAATGCTGGCTGGAAACTCGCGGCGCCCGCCTTTACAAAATGGGTCAAATGGGTTTGATATGTCACAAATTTGGCTTCATTTAACGAGTGCCCAAAATCAGGTGTGACAAGAACAAAAAGATGGCGGAAACGTAAGTAAAACTCGTGTTAAAGGCATTTTGCTGAATTAAATGGTAAAATGTGCTATTGCGTCCATCATTGTTCATTCTGAACACAATATAAATTAATTTTTCTAAGTAAGAATTTCGAGTAATATTGTGTGCATTTTCCTCACGTGGGTTTCATTCATTATCACACTGGTCCCACACTAGTAATTTTGTGTTAGTGTACTGAGCAATCAAAATTTGCGTGAATTGCTAATTTGGAAGTCGAACTTTGCATGTTTTTTTTAATGATTTTTTTGCATCAAATAGCATTGTATAACTGTAAGGTGTAACAATCGTTTGAATTCAACATTTTAAGTAAAATAAACTAAACCGATATAGCGCAAAAGTAAAACTTCAAATTCAATTTCATGTGTTTTTTTTACCACTTTCCTGTTTGCATTCTGAGTGAATCTGACTCTGAGACTGAGTGAGAGAGAGTGAGACGTCTGACCAAAGCTTCTTTGTCTTTCGAGGCTTGAGCATTGTTGAGTGCAGTGCATGTGTACTGTGTGTTGAGACGCAAAATTTGAGAAAATAGTTGACAGTTGTCGCAATTTTGATTTTGGATTCGCTCGCAGCTCAGCCTCGGGTCGCACACAGAACAGGTTGCGGCTCTCTGCCTCGCTTTCACAGCTGCAAAACATGAGATTGTGTTAAGATTTTAAGCCCGAGTCGCCAATATAAACATGTTTAAACTAGTACATTATAATTCCAACTTGTATTTTCATTCAATAAATAAGTGTTCATGTTCAATGTTGTAACTTGTAGGGAAGGAATGTACACATGAATCATGTGAATGATGTACGAGGCAAGCCTCACGTCCACATCTACAGCGTCTTCCGGGGCGGTTGCAAGGGGGTGCCGTCTATATCCTACTACTACGTTACGGGACATACAACAACGTGGCAGAAATGGAAATTATATGTTTTGATGATCAGTTCAAGGTTGTTGTAATGCAAAACTCATTTGGATACGCAAAATGGGAATCGAGTTGTTTGCTTCCATTGTGAACATTGAAATGCCAAAAAATAAATCCTGTCACCGTGCCAAGAAAGGCAAGAATATCTATGCAGCGCTCTGACCTCTGTCCAGTTGGCTCCTGCACATGCATCAGCCTATCGGGGCATTGGACAGTACAACATGAGAAGAAGAAACGTGCATTCTATTTTGTACTATTTACCTGTGTTGCAGGATATTTTCTCATGAGTACTTTTCAGCTTCCTTGGACTTCTGTGTGTCTGTTACACAAAACTAATTCTAATTTGATGTAATTTAATTTTAATTTCTCACACAGAAACTCAAACTCAACAGTCAAACTCCCACCTGTCAAATGGGCCCAGAGGAAAGACTGCTTGTACGTCACAATGACGTTCCCAAGGCAACAGATGTGGAGATCAAGTTTGAATCACAGAGGTAAGCTCAGTCTTGAATAATTTGAATTGATCAATGAAACCAACCAATCGTATGGCGGTCTGCATATAAAGTTTAAACATTTATTATTTGCGCTAGACTTTTTTTGGGGAAAAAAGTAATAATCATCACCACCTCTACTTGGCAGTTAGTCAGTCATTTGCAACAAAGTGTTAATGATGGTGGTGGTCAGTCAATCAGTCAGTCAGTCATTATAGTCAGTCAGTCAGTCAGTTATTCAATCAGTCTATCAATCAACATCTATTAAAATTACATTTATGTTAATCTGACTGCTTCCCCCCCCCCCCCCCCCCCCCCACCTCTCCCTTTATTGGATGATCTTTGGATAAGGGTTGACATGGACAAAAATCTATTAGCCCAATTGTCTCACGGAAATATCACTTTCATCAGCTTTTTTACTAGAGCGCTGGAACTATGTAAATCATTCTGAACACAAATGCTTGTATCTCTTTCTGCAACGGGGCCCAGGAGTTGTAACTGGAGGTCAATGTGTCAAATGTAGAGCCGTAGTATAGCCTTATTTACCTACCTTTCTTTTCTCTACAGATTACATGTGACGTGTACAGGAAGTCAAGACGGGGCCAAATATGAGCTAGACACACCGTTTCATGGGGAAATAAATCCAGAGGTTAGTACAACAGAGGCCACACCTAATCATTAAATTATTAAACACTCTTTGTCCTTTGAGTGCAGGGCTGCTATTCAATTCCATACTTAAGTCAAAAAATTAGCTTCAGTAAGTTACTTAGCCAAAATTGAGATTTGATTAATTAATCTTACTTAAATTTTGATTTCATAATGTCTTCAAATATGACATTTAGTTTTTGTTTTACTGACCTAAAAGTCTAAAAAACAAAAATAATTCTCAGCTTAGAAAATGCTAAAGTAAATTTCTTACTTAATCTAACTACTGAATTGAATATCAGCCCTGATCTCCATGTTAACTTTTATTAATGCTTGAAAAAACATGTTTTAATCTATTTCCAAAAATTATCCAGTCACCCTAAACAAAAAAATAGCAAAAGTGCACTGTAAACCAATATGTAACTGTTCTTTTAACAATTGTTTACCTCTTCAGAACTCAAGACAGATGCAAAGCAAAATTTTCTGGGCATTTACAAAATATGAAATGAAAGATAACACTGAAGTAAAACCTGTTTTAGCGGCCACCTGTCTATAGCAACTATCCGGCCTGCCTATAGTGGTCCCGTGCTGGGAAAAGGCACTTTTTTTAGAACCTGTCTCCTGTATACAATGCTCACCTACCTTGCTTCCCTGTGTCGGTCAATATATACTTGATTTATATAGCGCCTAATATGATTGATAATCATCTCTAAGCACTTTACAATGATATTATTACCCCAGTCATAGGATACAATGCAAGCGAGCACACATTGTGTGCACCATCTCCACTCCCTGGGGAGCATTCCTTCCAAGGGGCTTATAGGCATTGAGAAGATCGTTCACATAAAGGCTTTCATCTCCTACCAGCCAGGTCCCCATTATGCAGTTTGTTTGACTGAATTTACAAATTGTTTCATAAACTGATTGTTTTTTCTTGTGATTTGTCAACCTTTGCAGAACTCGAGATACATGGTTCTCGGTAGAAATATTGACATGCTTATCCAGAAAAAGACCTGGACCGTACTGGCCTAGACTTACACAAGATAAGAAGAAGGTATGTATTATTACATGTATTTGTATTGAAAATTGGGTGTTTAGTCTTCTATATATTAATACGGTAAGCTTCAACCCCTCGAATCGTGTCCCACTCGAGATATCTTCACCCCGAGGATTCGGCGACTCCCCGACCGTCGCGATCGAAGGATATACGTTTTGCGGAGGACGATAAGGCATTCCCGAGTCGCTCCCGCCCCGTGGTCGTCGTCCAGATCGAAGAAAAGGGAAAGTCAGCAATGAATGGACGGGGGAGGTATCTGCTCATTTATTATGCAATGCATGTCTAGACGGCTACTATTCCCTTCATATATCATCGGGTTTTACAAGAATAATATTATGCAAAAAATGTATACGCGGGAGAACGGCGAAGCTAGCAAGAACACGAACATAGTGTACTGTATCTAATTTGATACAAGCGGAACAAATTATCGGGGGTGGGGGGTAGAAAGGATGGGGGAAGTATCTGCTCATGTATTATGCAAATGCAACTTAGTTTATGATATGAAACGTGTAGGGGACACGACGGGTTATTTGTCATACAGGCAATTGGAGCGGGGGAGGGGGGGGGGGGGGGGGAGCGGCGAAGCTACTTTATTTAGCAAGAACACGAACATATATTATTGTATCTATTTTAATACAAGCGGAACAAATTATGGATCATATGAAATATGGGGGATAACTGAATAACTTTGCGTGGATACTAAACCATCATGATTTTGTTACATTGGCCGGATGTATCGTTGGACGGGGCCCCGACGGGTTGTCTGGGGTGGGATTGAATCGTCCGAGTCTATTTTGTCTTACTATTTAAATGATGACTTAAAATTTAGTAAAGTTTTCAAGTGTCGTTATGTCATCATCGTCTTTCTCTTACAAAAACCCGCGGATTACCGCGGGTACAGCTAGTTTATATTGAATTGTACAGTGGAACCTCATTATAATGAGACCATGTAAATTACATTGTTATAATAGAAACTTTGCTATGTCGGGGTAAAAATACATAAATGAAAAGAATATAAAGAGCTGGGACCAGCAACAAATTACCTGGTTATAACAGGGTTCCACTGTCATTAATTTCACAAACAAACTGATAAGAATTGTATTTTGGGGTATGAACTAAGCATGGACCTTAATCCATTGCCTACAGGAACCTGGGGAGTCCTGTGTCAACACTGTGGGCTTGCAAAGATCTGGAACATGGCTGAAGCAGTTTTTAAACAAGGGAGAAAACGGACCACTTCAAAGACCGGCATCCATTCTGAACATTTTTATTTGATGAAAAATCATATTTTAACATGATTTCTGACGTTCAAATTTTCACAGAAGGTAGATTCAGATACCCTCATTCAGGAAATATTGAAATCCTGAATCTTATATTTCAAACAAAATGTTACTATTTCAGCTAATAACCGAGAAACTACCACCGCGACATATCGTTCGTTTGTGGTTGTGGTGTAAGGTCACATATATGTACAATATCGGCTGTGGATTGCCGTCACACTGTTGATAACAGATATTCAACATTTTGTTTCCATATAATATTCTATTTAGAGAGTGTGGTAAATGGTTATTCATAAAGATCTCTTGTCCTTTTTTCCTCAGCAACATTGGCTCAGCACCGACTTCGCAAGGTGGAAGGATTCAGATGATGAATCGGAGGAGGAGGGTGGTGATGGAGGAGGAGGAGGAGGAGGCGGAGGAGATGACAGGGGGCTGAATGAGGTAAGATATGAATGTAATGTCATGGTGATGATGATGCTGATTGTGCCATCAGGGAAATTGTGTTAGCGAAGATCTGTTGATGACGAAAGCAGACAAGTACACATGATGATATAATGTTATCTTTACATTCATCATGTCATCTTCATTGTCATCATCATCATCACCATCATTATAGTAATTATCATTATTATATTCATCATCGTCGTCATCATCATCATCATCAATTCATCATCGCCGTCGTCATCATCACCATCATAATCACCATCATCATCATCATCATCATCATCATCATCATCATCATCATCATCATCATCATCATCATCATCATCATCATCATCATCATCATCATCATCATCATCATCATCATCATCATCATCATCATCATCATCATCATCATCATTTTACCCCATGGATGAACAGCTCAATCTTCACAGATGATGTTGGGTGATCTATTTGTGATCCTCCGGTTTCATTCATCTATATTATTATTGTGTAATTTGTTTGCTTTTTTGTACAGCCTAGATGATGTTTTTATTTTGGAATTCAGAGATCTTGTTCATTAATATTTTGGTTTAAATATCTTCATTAACTTGTATCATGCTTCCAACTAGCAAGAACATTTTCAAGGAATCCTGAGAAATAACGCTATCATATGAGTTTCTAGCTCAGTGGTTGGGGAAACGGTCTAGCAATCCAGACGTCTTGGGTTCGATTCCCAGGAAAGCCAATTTCTCTGTGCCCACTTTCATTTTCATTTGATTGATATATTTCTAGTCAGCTTTCCTGATGTTTGAGTTACAGTAATTGTTTAAATCTTGTGCACAGCAGATCAATGCTAACCTTCTCTTTATCAATTTGTTTTCTTTCCCCATATTCTTGCTTACATGACTTACAAATCTTGTGCGCAAACAGATCAGTGCTAACATGTTTATTTTTATCAATTTAGTTTTCTTTCCCTAGATGCTTGCTGACATGCGTGGTATGGGTGGAAAGTTTCCTTCATGTTTTAATAACTTTGTTAATTGTTAAAATCTTGTGCTCAACAAATCAATGCTGACATGTGTCTTTTCATTAATTTTGCCTTCTTTCTCCAGATGCTTACGAACATGGGCGGCATCGGCGTTATGGGTGGAAAGTTCCCCTTATTTTTGAGTAACTTTGTGAATTGTTTGACTCTTGTGCAAAAACAGATCAATTGATGCTAACATGTTTCTTTTCTCCAATTTTGTTTTCTTTCTCCAGATGCTTGCGAACATGCGTGGTATGGGTGAAAAGTTTCCCTTATGTTTAAATAACTTGTTAATTGTTTAAATCTTGTGCACAACAAGTCAATGCTTACATGTGTTTTTTATTTATCAATTCTGCTTCCTTTCTCCAGATGCTTGCGAACATCGGCGGTATGGGAGGAAAGTTTCCCTTATTTTTAAGTAACTTGTTAATTGTTTAAATCTTGTGCACAATAAATCAATCGCTTACATGTTTTTAAAATTTCTTTTCACCAATTTTGTTTCCTTTGTCCAGATGCTTGCGAACATGGGCGGCATGGGTGGCATGGGGGGTATGGGCGGCATGGGCGGCGGTATGGGAGGCATGCCTCCAGGTATGGGAGGTATGGGCGGTATGGGTGGTATGCCCCCCGGTATGCCCCCCGGTATGGGCGGTATGGGCGGTATGCCCCCCGGTATGGGCATGCCCCCGGGTATGGGGGGCATGGGGGGTATGCCACCAGGTATGGGGGGAATGGCAGGCCTTGGAGGCATGGGTATGCCAGGGATGCCCAACATGGCGAACCTGGCCAACATGGGGGACATGGCTGGACTCCCAGTGGACGAGGATGAAGACAGTGATGACGAACGTGAGTAAAAACGCTGTGAAGTGTGACATCATCATAATCCTATTTTTAGAATTTCCTAATTTGAACTTCATTTTCCAAAAGAGCATCGAAAATAATGTCCAAAAGTATTGGCTGAGCTATGCTCATCCGAATGAATCCGAAATCCGAAAAAGTTCAAATTGAGAAATTCTAAAAATAGATTTTTATGATGTCACAGCTTCGGTACTCTATTAACTTATTGGCTCTGTCACACATTTGCGACGCACGGCCCCTGCATTAAAAATCAATTTAAAAATGGAAAATAAGATCCTCAGTGCGTCGTTGTGTGCCCAACATTTGTGCGTGCACTAACAATCCTGACACACAGAGCGAATGACAACGAATGCATAGAGTTGGCCTGGCGTGCTCAACTGACGAGAAATTAACGCTGACGCACACCTAGCGAATGACAATGCATTGACCAAAATGGCTAGTTTTTCAGTGCGCAGGCTGGCATCATGGATGTGTGACTGGCACATAAAGGGATCTAGTAACATTGTTGACTCAAAGCTTACTTGGAAATTTAGCATTGCTCACAATCCTCATTGAATTGGTATTACCAATAGAAGCAGGTTTTTACGGTTTTCCAAATTTCTCTTACGTTATGAAGATATGTATGATTGAAGTGTTCAGATATTTACAAATTCTGTGCATTGAGGATAAAGACAGTGATGACGAACATGAATAGAAAAGGCTGTAATATAGTCATCCGTTAACTTTGTAGGACTTTTTTCCCAAAAGTTGTAGTTGAGTCTTCAAACATATGAAGTCAAACCTGTCTATAAAGACCACCCAAGTAAGACAAATTTTTTTTTTTTTAATGTTTAAAATGTATTAACAGTTTGGAAACTTACAGGACTTCATTGTTCTTTACTATACATCGAAAGTAATCAATGCTGAGTATTTCAGGGGGTTTGGGAGATTGTGAGGGACTCTATGATTATATGCACTAGCAATTGCCTGCTTGTACGGGGCAAGTAAAAATTGGTGTCGGGCAAGTAAAATTTCATAAATGTTCTTGTTTGCTTGCCCGATCGGGCAACTAAAATAATTGGTAATTAACAAGAGAACAATGTAATTTCATGTGTTAATCTCATCTAGAAGTAAGAGGGCAAGTACACTTTATATTGGGGCAAGTAAAATTTCAAAATGTAGGAATTTCACTTGCCCAAATGGGCCAGTACAGAAAAAAAGTTTGTGTGGAGGCTTGTTATGTGTATAATAATTTGGGTGGATTTTCACAAAACTTAGATAAATAAAACTTCATAAAAATTGATTTGTCTTAATAAGTAGTACCACTGTATCTTTATGTTAACTTCGTGTTACTAAATCTTTCTTATCATTTCTTGTATCTTTACCCTTTTTTAATTCCTACAGCTATTCCTGAGCTAGAAGAAACGGAGACGGAAGGCCGGTCTGAATAGAACGAGGCGGCTTTCTACAACCATCACTGTCCATAATTCACACCGCTAGTGTATAAACCGCCGACGGTTTCATTTTCCTTTTTATATGTACGTTCCAGCAAATTAGGCTAAAAATTCAAAATGTTTAGCCGTAGTCTGGCGAATTAGGGCTAAGACTGAAAACGTTTAGTCGTGTTCTGGCAAATTGTGATAAGATTTGAATGTGAGTTGGCCACGCTCGTTATAAACGAATGAGATAGGAGTGAATAATGTGTACAGATTGTATGATTGTCGTTTAAATAATGCATTCCGAAAAGCATCAGTTAGGACAGGGCTTGAGTGTCATGGACGATTACAAAGTGAAAACTGTTTCTTGTTTTGTATCATTACGTTTAACAACACGTTTTGCACAATGGAAGCATGTAGGAAGTTGGAAAGTCAATACAATATAAAATAAAACATCATACGTATAGCAGAGTTTGTTACCCTAGTGTCAATGTCCCTATGTTAAGTGATCTTTACCCCCCCCCCCCCCCCACCCCACTCTATAAGTTGAATATTGTTAATCTTGTACCAAAGGATGTAACCTATTTCTGTTCATTATTCTGTAATAATTTTCCACCTATAAAGTGGTATCACGTATACAAAAACAAAACAATAACTACCAACATACATGTAATTGTAAGAATGATTTGTCCTTTACTACCATTATTTGATAACAAGCATGATATTGTAAGCATATAAGTATTTACACACAAGTATCATGTGCCAATTAAGAAGAATATGAAGTATTTTTGCCACTTTGTTTAACCTGTGTATAATAACAACGGACGATCATAAGTTGATGTATATAATAATTCATCCATCAAATTAGAGTGATAAATATTGTACGTATTTATGGGACATATTTGTGCTTTGTTTGGGTAGAGAGAGATTGGTCCGACCCTGTATCCGAGGCAGAAGTTTAACATAGTGCTTGAAATAGGAATCTGCGGCAGATTATCATCTCCAATGTCCATTAGGAACTAGGAACCTAAAGAGAGGGAGAAAAGTATACACATTAAAAATACTTCTAGAAAAGGTGTCTGCATAAATTGAGCATCGATAAAGGGGCCCGAGTTTTTGATCCTAGCTGAATTTTTGTCGGAGGCAAAATTGACACATTTTGGTCATATTTTGTAAAAATTTGCATTTTTGCCTTCTTACAAAGATTCTGCTAGGATTGAAAATCTCAGGCCTCCTATAGACACTCAAAAGTATTAAATATAAGAAATTGCTTTTGCTAGACTTTGCTCATCATCACTAAACCTATGAAGTAAATAACTGCTAAATTAGAGAGTTGGTGATGGTTATGAGCTTTTCTTCTAACAAGAGCCTAGCAAAACCAATTTCGTATTTCTAAATATATATGGCCCAGTGTTTTCTTCTTCTCTAGTTCATAATTAAGTTTTGGATGCAGCTGCAACATGAAATGTTCAATGCATTGACGGATATGTCTCGCATGTAAGTCACGTTTCTTAGAACTGGACAAAGTAGAAGTCATGAATTTATGCAACTTTTGTCATTTATACTCTTCAGTAATGCATGAAAACTGCTTATCCGCTATTAAAGCCAATGGGTGATTTCAAGTTTGGTGTTTGGGGTTGGTGTTAGTGTTTATTAAACACTAACACTGGCCTTGGGCGCCATATTTGAAATCCCCCAATGTCACTGTATACCATCCTAACACGAAGTCATCTCAAATATGGTGCCTAAGGCCGGTGTTAGTGTTTAATAAGCACTGACACCAACCAAAAACACCATACTTGAAATCACCCAATGTAGTACATCAAATTCGAAGAGCTTGAGCTTTCAATACTAGCAGAATCTTAATTAAAAAGAATGATTAGTTAAGCAACAAAACAAAAGTTTTGTCTCATACTCTGTAAAAAATAAATAATGCAGTTTATTCAATTTATTCATGCACATGTATCTATCTACAAGTTATATATATACATACATATGTGTTCAAGTGGTTAATCTCTTTCTTATGGAATACACACAGCGATTATGTTGTACAGTATATGGCATAGAACTAGTATACCTGTCATTAACTTAGTATGCTTTCTTAATGTTGGAATAAGACAATTTGTGGTTAGGGTCATCATGGAATTTTATTTGTTGAAAAGCAACAAAGAAGCGTACAGAAGTTTGCATTGAGTAATGGTTTTAGGAGAGTCTTACTGATGTACAGTTGCTGTCTTATCCAATCACTCTTTTTAATTCAAAACATTCAGGACTTGTCTAAAAAGTGGGTTTGTTTTATATTTTAAACACATAATTACAAATTCACTACATGTATCGGCCGTCTACAGAGAATGCATTTTATACCTAAATCAAATAATCTCAAATGGGTTATTTAATTATGTGAACTATTTGGTGCAAATTATACCTTTGTCACTTAATTCTTTTCCTCTGGATCTGATCTTTGATTTTCTCAGCCAATCAAACCTTTACACAACCTAACACTTGTAAAATAGCCAATTTAATTAGAACATCTATGCACCCTACATTAAATATGTTATCACCTCTCAGTTGTTACTGTTAAATTCCTGTCATAAGAGAAAAATGAATTTATCATTTTTGAATAGTTACAAATATGTATGCATGTCATTATTATCTTAATGAAATAAAGACAACACTGAAAAGGAGGGTGTACAAGTCAGCAAAGTATAAAGAACATGCATGAACATGTTTTTCCCCAAAATGCCAAAATCAAAAATCAAATATATTTTGAAACAAATTTGATCCAGTACTTTACCATGTTGTTTTGAAGAAACAAGAATATAATGTGAATAATTGTGTGGAATTATCTTTTTAGAATAGATCAATCCGTGTAGAAAGTGTCAGAAAACCGTACCGTCTTGTGAATATAATCTTTGTAGAATGCATCAGAACTTTCAAATTGGCAACATGAGACAATAGGAGTGACCATGTGAACATGCAGCTTAGAAATCGGGATATTCGTTTCATTTTTTTATATTTTGAATGTAGAAAGGACATCGTGTGAAGTATGTGTACAGTCAATATGTAAGGGTGCTGAGACGCATTGTACATTATCTACTAATTAATTTTGTGACGATTACTGTTCAGTCGAGTTTGTAACTATAGCTGCTTACCACAACAAACGTAAATAATTTGTGTGTATTCCAATAATAAAAACAGTTCTCTTTATTGATGTCATATATCGTGAGCTATGTTATTTCTCATCATTGGCATGTAAGCTAATCTCTTCTATTTTTTTAAAGAATTGTTGTACATTTTTGTTCAAAATTCAAGTCAAGGTCGTCCAGCTGTTGAAGATTTTTGATGACAAAAGATTTTGGAAGCAATTATTTATGGATTTTGAACAAATGTGTAAGATGATCCTTTGAAATAATTGTTCATTTCCAAGACAATTAAGTAGTAGTGGAATGCTTGTAAATGCTTGTGTGACATGTTGTGTGTGGTATTGTAATGACCTTGGAGGGGGGGGGGGGGGGGTTTGGTAGAGGTACTCAAATTATCTTTTGGGCTGGGGTGTGCCTCGGCCAACTTCAAAACAGGGATCTAAGGAGAGGCAGCTAACCTCAAAATGGGGGTCTAAGGAGCAAGATAATGATAATAATAATGGTTATTTATATAGCGGGGGGTGTCTTAGGAGCAGACTCGACTTGAGTCGACTCGAGCTTGATAGAAAAAAAGACTTGACTCTGTGGGCACTCGTGTTTTGGTTGAACTCCTGGTTGAATGCATGCTTGTTCGATTGCTAGTTTGGGTTATAGCTGTTCAGGGTTAAGGGGTGGGGGTAGGGTTGACCCCCAATTATTTTACTACAAAATTATTAGGGTGGGGGTATATCTCCCTCATTTTCAATACTATCCTGATTCAAGAGATGTGCTGCATTGTGCATGCGTGTGTTTTTATATTTTTCATTTTTTTTTTGGGGGGGGGGGGGTGTCGTCATTGAAAGGGGGGTATCATGCGTGGCCAAGAAAACAAGTAATTAGGGTGTTTTTTAATCTTTTTTAGGCTGATAAATTACTCGTTTAGGGTCTCAAAAACTCAGCTTACTTGCTTAGGGTATCAAAAATAGTTATCACTTGCTTTTAATAGGGGTTTACAAAAAACAGATTACTTGATTAGGGTATCAAATATAGTTATGACTTGCTTAGAGGTTTACAAAAAATTGATTACTTGCTTAGGGTATCAAAAATAGTTATAACTTGCTTAGGGAGTTACAAAAAATTGATTACTTGCTTAGGGTATCAAAAATACTTGCTTAGGGGTATACAAAAAATTGATTACTTGATTAGGGTATCAGATTACCGATAATCATACTTACTTAGGGTGCATTTTCTGCAAGGCACGCAAATACTCGTTTAGGGTGCTTTTGGCAAGTCCTTGGTCACGCACGATACCCCCCTTTCTATGAGGACAGACCCCCCCCCCCCCCCCCCGGGGGCCTATAATAAAGTCATGCAATTCAGGGGGAGTATTATGAACATGATTTTAAGTTAAAATGTATTGTATCTACGTTATATCTACATCACTAAAATATATTTTAGCAAATCGCTATAACAGGTTCAGAAAACCGATTTGGCAACAAATATTTTAGTGACGTAGATAAAAAATAAGTTGTTAGCTTAAAATCGTTTTTAGAATACACCCCCAGAACAAAATTATATAAACAAGCTGCTTACTTTATTCAAATCAGAAAGGAAGGTTAAATCCTTTAAACTAATCTACTTTGAAAAAATTGAATGCTCCTTTACGGTTGCTCGTTGCTCCCCATATCCTCTTGCCATCATCAAGATGTAAAAAAAAGAATTGAGAGTAAACAAAGATGTGCTGCACATAATATATGTCTCCAAAATGTAACACATTCTAAAATATGCCCTCAAAAATGTAATTCTTCCGAGGAAAAAAAAAAATCAAAAGAAGACTGCCCCGTGTGAGGATCGAACTCACGACCTTCAGATTATGAGACTGACGCGCTGCCTACTGCGCTAACAAGGCCGCTGGGGTGGGGAGCAGATTTGTGCTTTATATCGGTGCAGCATAGAGTGGTGAAGTGTGATGTCATAAATGATGTCATAAACATTTTTTTTTAGAATTTTCAAATTTAGACTTCATTTTCAGAAAGAGCATAACAAATAATGTCCAAATACCGAAAATCAAAGGAATAGGTTACGTATTGGCCGAGATATGCCCATCCGAATGATTTTTTTGGTCAATGGGCAATCAGTGTTATAGTGCACTGGTTCTTAAATTTAGGAACCAGTGCATTATAACACTGATTGCCCATTGAAGTAAAATTAATTCGGATGGACATATCTCAGCCAATAAGTAACCTATTCCTCTGATTTTTGGTATTTGGACATCATTTGTTATGCTCTTTCTGAAAATGAAATCCAAATTTGAAAATTCTAAAAAAGTGTTTTTATGACGTCATGGATTGGCATGATGAGCGCATTTGCACATGTACAATAATAACTCGTACCCACATGTTGTATTTTGTGTGTGTAATACAATTTTGAGAGTTCACCACACTGCTTTTGTCAAGGACAAGGCTTTTAATTTTTTTCAACGCGATTAGTTTCTGTTAGAGAAAAATAATACGGAGCCCATGATTATGTGAGTACTATATTTACACAATTAATTGTATCCAGGCCTAGATTTAGTGAGAATAGAATGAAAGCCAAATTTTAGCGTGCTTGTACCGTGTGAGAATTCTGTGACGATGGTGTCAGATTTCGGTGACGCCTCTGCTTGACGTTAGATTATGACAGGTAGTCGTGGTTTCAATTGTTGTCATGCTTGATTCCTTCAACAGCCTTGATACTTATATGGATGATTACTATACGTTATAGCTTTACTGATTTCTAGGATGGTGTTACGACTTACTAACTTGTCTTGGCTACTTGACTTTGTAAGTTTGTAGTCAAGATTCTAGTAGTAGTACTTACATTACAAGAAACTTTAATTTTGTTCGTCCGTTGGCCTTTGCTTTGCTTTGCCTTTGGCTTTGGCTTTGACTTTGTCTGATTTTTTAGTCTACGACTGAGTTGAGTGTCTAAGTGAATTGTGAAGACCAGGGGCAGGGTAATGGAAGTGTAGTCAGGGAGTGGAGTGCCATTTGACTTGGAGTTTTGCACGTTGTCGTTGACATTCCATGTTATTTCATTTGACAAAGAAATTAGAATCTCATTGATATGACTGAATTACAAATACAATAATAATTTATGAATGATTACATGTATAACCTGTGACGTGACACTGACATGATTGCATGATGAGATATGTTGAATGTGACATTGTCATTGTTGTAGTTGTACAGTCATTATTACGTTAATTGATGTTGTTTTTTTTTTTTTTTTTTTTTAATTTCAATTAATTTGTCACACAAAATATATTATTAATAGCTGAATCTGAGCCGGAGACTGACGTTGAACTAGGGACTGAACCCAGGGGCAATGGCAGGCTGGGACATGGTAGGAGAAGGCCCAGGAGCAGGAGGAGGGGACATGAGCTGGATTAACGATGGTAAAATTTTTTTTTTTAAACCAACACAGGCAACAGTTTATAATAGACTGAACTGGGCCCCGTAAGATAAAGATTCACGACTAATCGTACGATTGATTAATTGATCGTACGATTAATTTGTAGGTCGTACAATCAATCGTACGATCAATTTATTGATCGTACGATTAATTGTGAATCTTTATGTTACGGGGCCCAGAACTAACTACCAATGGGGAACAGAACATAATTATACTAAAGTAAACCAAGGTAAATTACTATTAAAGGAAACCCAATGTCAAAATAACCATCCTACACAGTCAAACATGTCTTAGTGGCGCAGCCCCCTGTCTATAGTCCTGAGCTAACCTGCAGATCATATTATTATTGGCCAATAAAAGTGATCCCTTGCATGAACAAATAATGTTATAGAACCTGTCTATAGAGGTGACCTGTGGCAATTTTTGATTGATAAAAACAAAATCATACATTTTTTGAGCCATCTAATTATAAGGCTACAAAGTTGGCTTGTGTCTGTTTCTACCCTTAGGGTTCGGCTGCAGGAGGAAGAGGTTGAAGGAGCATCTATCAATGGCTGCAGGAGAGGACAAGCCGAATAGAGGCGGGGGGCGAGGCAGAGGCAGGGGCAGAGGCAGAGGGGATGATGGACCTTCTGGTGCTGGGAGAGGTCTGGGACACCTCCTGGGAAACATCGGTGATGCTCCTGGGCCTGACTTTCAACGTGACATTGACCGGGACTTTCATCGTGACCGTGACCCTGACCGTGACTTTCATCATGACCGTGACATTGGGAGAGAGAGGCCACCGCCCCACTTTCATAGGGAAGACCCCTATAGAGAAGGTCCTCCAGACCGCTATAGAGAAGGTCCTCCAGACCCCTATAGAGAAGGTCCTCCAGACCCCTATAGAGAAGGTCCTCCAGACCCCTATAGAGAAGGTCCTCCAGAACCCTATAGAGAAGGTCCTCCAGAACCCTATAGAGAAGGTCCTCCAGACCGCTATAGAGAAGGTCCTCCAGACCGCTATAGAGAAGGCCCTCCAGACCCCTATAGAGAAGGCCCTCCGAGGAATCGCTTCAGGGAGCCACCACCAGACCGGGACAGAGAGAGAGACAGGGAGAGGAGGGGTCGGCATGACAAAACGCGGAGAGATGAAAGGCCAGAATCACCACCAGCAGTATCAATGGCATGGCCAACCACCAACGAGTTTGAGGAGCGCCCAGAGCCACCCAGAAAAGGAAGATACGCTAGAGATGAGGAGTATGAAGAGGAAAGGCAAGAGAAAGGAGAGAGAGATAGGGAGCGAGATAAAGACCGTAAACGGGACCGAGACAGAGATCGAGGTCGTGGCAAATTGAGCAAGGAGCGGGAGAGATCACCAAGAGACAAGAAACGTCCAAGATCTCCGGAGAGAGCAAAACGTAAACGGGATGAAAAGGACGAAGAGCCGACTGGAAGGAAACTTGAACCGTGGGAGACGTTGGTCCCTGAAACCTGGGAGGACAAAAAGCAAGAATTCTTTTGCAAAGTAAGTTTAATTGCTCTAGAAAAAAAAAGTATGGTTTCATATATATGATGTCAATATTCTCTATCGATGCACTTTTCTGTGTCAAGACTGGACAAATAGTTTTTTTTGTACACTGAGTTGATCTGTAATTGTAATGTCTGTTATATATGTGTTTCATGTTAAGTTTATCATTTTATTAGGAGTTTGCGAGCAGCTTGAAGTAGTTTTGAGCTCATTTTTATAACAGTTTTGTCAATATTTGTCCTCTGCAGTTGTGTAATGTACAGACGAGCAGCTTGAAGTCCCTTGAGGGCCACTGCCAGGGGAAAATGCACCGCATGGTAAGAAAATTCAAACATTATTGTTTAAGATTTATCATTTTCTGTGAATTGGTACTTCTTTGATTTGTTTGTCCACATCTCAACAAATTATAAAACATACAATAAACAATAGATCATGAACATAGTTTCTTGCATATTAGAATATTTTATATTGTAATATACATAAATTAAATAGTTCTTCTGTTTGATTTCAAAAGAAAGTGCAATGGATTATTGATCTAACACAATGTTGCGTTTTTTGCCCATGATATAAACTAATTAACTGTTTAAATGCAGAGATGCATTTAATTGCAGCTCATGAAACTGTTAATTTCAATATGCCCCTGGTTTGGTTTGGGCAGCTTGAACACATATTTTAGTAATTTTAGATTGAATCAATTTCTTACCAATCATGATTTCATTAACAAAATATATACTTTGAAACTCTTAAAGCAAGTTGCTTTATACAGCAAAGATGAATGAATTGTTTATTTTTCAATTTTTCTCTTTTTCTCCTTTTGGCAGCGAGCTGAATTATTCCCAGGTATGTGATATTTCTTTCTGTTATTTTCACCATAAATGTAAATCAAGAGAAATTGATCTATAAAGTATTTTCCTGACTTTTCTGTATAGTGTTTAATGCATGCTGATGCAAATTTATACTCTGGTTCTTGATTAGACAACATTTTGTGTTAATAATGTGCCCCTTTGTAATGAACAATGTACTATTTATAGCCCGGTCACATATCAACGGATTGCGTAAACGGACGTCAAACGGAGAGCTAAATTTTCCATCCGTTCGTATGCGTTTCTTGTCCGTTCCTTGTCCGGTGATGTACGTTGTTCTATGTTTTGTACATAAAGCAATGGAGACGACTTTCATCACCGGATAATTTCATTTCGCAAATTTTCTATTCGTTGGGCATTCGTTTCCGCTATCCGTTGATATCTGACCGGGCCATTAGGTAGCTATGGAGAGAAATTATAAATATTGGGGGAGAAATAATGTTGAAAGTGACTTTCATATAAAGAGATTTTCTCTTCCATGCAAAGTGATCATCTTTTTTTAAATGAAATGTTTTGCAGGTGAAGGTCCAATGAAGCAGAGGGAGATGGAACATAAACGTTGTGAGAATGAAAAATAAATTGCATGGATGTAAAATAGAGGTGAAATTATCTCTTCCATAAAAAGGTGATTATCTCTCGCAACGAAATGTTTTGCAGGAGATGATCCAATGAAGAAGAGGGGGATGGGACCAAAGTTCGAGCGAAGGAAAGATAAATATTTCGGTAGTGATGCAAGAATTAAAATCTGTATTAAATGACCTCCATATTATAAAATTGTTATCGCTTGCAATGAAATGTTTTGCAGATGAGGATCCAATGAAGGAGACTCTGAGGAAGATTGAACTCGAGCGTCGTGAGGAGGAGGAGAGAGGGAGAGTTCATAGAGAGGGGGAGCGGAAACCACCACGGGAACCAGCACCGGAAGAGGAAGAGTGGTATGAGGAGGAGGAGTACTGGGAGGAGGAGCTGAGCCTGGAAGACAGGATGAAGCTGTTCTTCTGCTCGGTAAGTAAGACCTGAGCCTGCAAGAAAGAAAGGCCTTTAGGCAGGGCACTGGACCGGGGACCGGGGCCAGTGAAATTGCACTTCAGGCCAGCAAAAATGTATAAAAGTCATATTTTGGTGTCCCGATCGGGCAAGCAGATTTTAACCTGACAGTGACAAAATGAGAAAATCTTGTTTCTCCCACGTTATGCTTCATCTATAATCATAGGTTTGATCAGGAAAGAGTGGTAATTTGAATAGTTAAAAGTTTACTCTTGAAATACAATTTTCGGGCCAGTTAATTTTTTGTTTCGGGATACCACAAAAGGTGAAGAAATTATTTTACTGTCCCGACTGGGCCACTGACAAAAAAGGTAAGTGCGGAGCCGTGCTTTAGGTATTCAAGGCTGCAAGGATTCAATTAGATTGTACTAATGCTTCTAACAAGCATTCTATGTGTTGTAAAGTGGAGTGCTTCTAACATATGCATACTATTAGCCTGAGTAGATTGAACAAATTTATTAGAAACATTTGATAACATTTCAAGGCATTTTTTTTTCTTCTTCATCTCTTTACAATTACAAATCACTTGTATATTCCTATTCAAGTCGTTCATTCATTTGATTTCTTTTGATGTTGATATTTTCTTTAATCTGATTCAATCATCTATTTCTCTATCCCTATTCTCTATTCCCCCTACAGCTGTGTGAGGTTCAGACCACCAGCGATGAGAACTACCAGATGCATCTCAAAGGAATGCGGCACAAGGCTGTAAGTATTATACACGCTTACACAAAAGAAAACAACCAGAAATAAATACATTTGAAATGAGTAAAGGGCTTCACAGGGAAACGAACCCGAGATCTTTCGGATTGCTAGAACGGTGTAGCAATCCAGATGTCTTGGGTTCGATTTCCAGCAAAGCCCATTATTTTTTTCTCATTTCATTACTTCTACATTCTGTTAGACAGGGCTCGACATTAGCACTTGCCCTGTTGCCCGGGGCAAGTCAACAAATTTGGTAAATGGCCTAGTTTGGTTGCCCGATCGGGCAACTAAATAATTGATGAACTATGACTATAAGAAAACACTCATCTAGAAATAAGCGGGCAAGTCAATTTTCTGTTTTGGGCAAGTAAAATTTTAAAATCCATGTTTCACATGCCCGAACGGGCCAGAAGAGAAACAAGTTAGCGTGGAGCTTTGTGTTAGAGATGATACGTACTTTGGTCAGTTGTGCATCTGACATCGTAATCCTATCAAAATATTTCTCCCAAATTTCTTATTCTCAACAGATATCAATTTTTATGGATGAATGTCACATATAGATCGATTGAGAGGACGACCCGTGTTATCACATCATAGTAAAGTGCTCAGATATGATCAGTCATATTAGCGCAATATAAAAAATTTAGCATATTATATTAAGAGCAAACAGAACAGATATAATATCGCTAGTGATATTCGTTTGTCTCGCAATGTATGGTCAAACTAGGAATCTAAAAGATCATGACGTTTCGTATGCCGCTGCAATACTTTGTCAAATGATATAATCTAATGTAGACAATCGGTTTTTATGCTCTACCGTGGCTCCAAACTCACTATCTCGCATAAGAACAGATATTATTTGGGAACGATGTTGTTGTGTTGGAATGCAAGATGCACTTCATTGAAGTTCATCTTACATTTGAATGCACATGAAAAGATACCACCCAAATGTCTTGTAAGTACTCGTGTATACAGAAGCTATGGAAAGTTCTCACGGAAGTTCCATATATGGAAATGTGTAGGATTTCATCCAAGTAGTGTTGAAATGCAAGCTGCACTTTCATCATAGTGCATCCAGCATTTTTAAACACACACAGAGGAATCCACTAAATGGCTTCCTATATGTCATAAAGCTGGATGTTTGCTTTAGTGAGTTCGCATGTTGTATATAAGCTGCACTTCTTCTGTAGTTCAGCTTATATTCTACTTCACATGGATGCTGATAAGGGAAACCTGCCATGAGAACACTTTGTATTCATTATTCCTTTATTATTTGCAAAGTATTTTGATATTGGGGTTGCGACAAAGATCTGCAACTGACAACTTCATCAGAGTGAATATTTAAAGAATACTAGCTGCCGTCATAATGTACAATTTTGTCAAAGCATGAATTTAATTTCTTGAATACTGATCGGTCAATTTCATGTTTGAACAGTTGTGATGGTAATCTAGTGTTACTATCATGACAGTTTAAGATGATTTTATGCTACATTTAATGTGCGCGACAAGTTCTTACAAACATTTTAAGACCAACTGACTTTTTCTACTTTTGCATTGAAAACAATTGTGATGGCAATTTTGAATTGCTGTCATTACTGTTGCAAGTAAATCTAGATTGTTGAAATTATTCGAGAAATCATGATTAGGTGTAGATTTTAAGAAAGAATTTACATGAAAGTTCTGATGAAATAGGATGGCGTAGTCTTCAACAGTTGATTTTCATGTTGTACACAGTTGTGAAGACAATGTGTAAATTGCCCTCAATACTGTTACATGTGACATTTGTTGGTCAATGATTTACATGCTCGTAATCTCAATGTTTCAATAAGAATGTTTAGATTAAAGATCTGATTCTGGTTTAAGTGGTTTCATATTTTGAACAGTTGTGATGGTAATATTGTATCACCGTCATCACAGTTTAAGGTAATTGCACAAATGAAAAATTAAAATTGTCGGGGCATTTTACAACAGGAAGTTTCTCAAAATAATGAAGATTGTGAAGATAAAGTGATTGTATAACAGTCATAGTGGCCACATGAATGTTGCTACTATAGCAGTTACATGATGTCTGCATGTTGTACCAAAGTTGAATAATCTGCTTTCCAATTGTTTCACTTGATAGCATCAAATTTATAGGCAGCACAAATACTCGTGACTTCCTTGCATAAAGCTCTTTGCTCAGAGTGTAGGCAGAAATTTGCAAGTGTGTATAAATAACTACACACTTGCCCATTTCTCCTACATAACAACAATGCAATAATATCTTTAATTAGCAAATCAAGTGCTTGCAGAAACGTACAAATGTGTGTTGGCATGCACACAATTGCACATTTCTCAACAGACATATAGATTAAAGGTGACACATGCAAGCAGAAATGTGCAAATGTGTAGCTTTCACACGATTGCACATTTCTCAACTTACATCAAAAATCAAAGGTGTACGCTAGCAAGCGACAATTTGCAAATACTGAATCTGATTATGCTGCCTTTATATGTTCACTTCACATTTGTTTCAATTTTTCCCACCCCCTCCCTATCTCTTTATCCCACAGAATGAAGAACGAAAGAAGCGTGGTGGTGAGTATGAAATCTGATGCAGTCTCGTTGATTGGCAGAGTTGCCAATTTGAGGAGGAAGTATTTTTTTCAGAGGGGGATGACCAATCGTGTCATCCCCCTGATGAAATCAATTCCTGCGTATAGGCACCCAGACGCTATAGATAAAAAGATGATCAAACCTATCTCTTCGAAGTTGCACAGAAATCCTTGATGTTCAAGCGTTTCAGTCGCTTGAACTTGGTTGATTTCTGTTGGCATGGTAATGTAAGAAACCAGGCCAAAAGGGTACTCTTGTATAGAGTGGCTTTGATAACATCATTGTTATAAGGATAGAATAGTCGATCATCAAAGCGCTGACATACCATAAGCAATGCTAGAACTTGTTGGCCTCGGAGACCAGTTGGGAAAGTAAAAACAAGATTTTTCAAATTCTAGTGGCCCGAAACCTGAATCTAGTAGCCCCAAACAAAGAAAAACAAAAAATATTTGGTTGCCCATTCAGACCAGTGGAATTAAGTGTCAATAAAAAATTGTTCGGCCAAAGCAAATTTTGAGTTGCCCTAGGCAAATGGGCCTTTGCTAATTTCGAGCATTGCCGTAAGGATCATAGCATAATATATTTCCAATTTGTTGGAATTTCAACTGTTTTTGGACTCAAATGTAGTTTTGTAGAATTAAAAGCAGAGAATTTGTCCTCGTTGGTGAGAATTAGTGGCTGCTGAAAGGGTTTTATACAATTACAGTAGAAGACCATTATGGTGGTTTTCTTCTTTAATTTTTAAACCATAAATGCAAGTGCTATACTATAATGACAAAATAGCTAGCTTCAAAAGGGGGGATATCATATAAGGCACTATATAAATCAAGTATATTATTATTATTATATCGCATAAGGATCATAGCGCAGTGTATTTCAAGTTTAAGCTAGCTTCAAAAGGGGGGATATCACATAAGGATCATAGTGCCGTGTATTTCCAGTTTAAAGCTAGTTTAAAAAGGGGGATATCTCATGAGGATCATAGCGCAATGCCTTCCAGTTTAAAGCAATTTGTTGGAATTCTAACTGTGTTTTTAGACTCAAAGATAGTTCTGTACAGCAAATGCAGATAATTTGTGCTTGTTGGTGAGAACTAGTGGCTCCAAAAAGGTTTTATACAATAATTACAGCAGAAGACCAAATACATTGGTTTTCTTCTTTAATTTTTAAACCATAAATGCAAGTGCTATGCTACATAACTGTTATAATGGTTAGTCAGAATTAGTGCAAGCGCAATGTTTGAAAGAACATTTGTGACCTTACACCACAAAACGACTGTTATGTCGCTGTGGTAGTTTCTGTTTTATTAGCTAAAATAGTCAAATTTTGTTAAAAATGTGAGATTTCGGATTTTGGTATTTCGTGAATAAGCATATCTCAATCTAGCTTCCATAACATTTTGAGCATCGGAAATCATGTTTAAATATTATTTTTGTATCCAATAAATGTGATCTTATTACAGCGCTTTAATGGAAACTGATCTTTTAAATGGCCCGTTTCTCCCCTATCTTATAAATGTTTCAGCCATGCTCCAAATCTTTGGTGTTCATTTTGAGAGGGTTTGCTTAGTCCAAATATGATAAATGATATACCAATTTAAAGGTAATGACTTCTATTTTAATGTTTTATGAAAAGCAGCAAAATCAGTTTTCCCGACTTATTGGTCGTTTTGTGGTGTAAGGTCACATTTACAGTCTGCTCATTTGCTAATCATATGATGGCAAAACATATCAAATTTTTAAGGTAAGTTGATATATAAAAAATAGACATGGACAAGACACATACCCAAACTGCTTATTTTCTCATATGAAAATGTTTATTTTCATTTATTAATGAAAAGATATGCAATTTGGGTGTCACTGCATCAGACCCAATAGTCAATGATGATGAGATTCCCTAATGTCATAAGTTTGTTTGGTTGCAGAAGCTTTTCAAACTATACTCAAATATTGACATATTCTGAGAAAATTATTTTCTGTTTGTCCCTAGGTGAAACTATGTATAGTGTAATAAATGCAAGATATGCAACCAATTCTTTAATAGTTGTATATCTTTTCTTGCCAGAGAGTACAAGAATACTACAGAAAAATATATGTTACTTGAAAACTGCTGCAATATATTTGAATATTGTGTATCTGTATTGTAATGATTTATTAGATTTAGGGCTGAGTCCAAACGGATGGATATCTGATATCCGACCGTGAAGGTCGGATACCGGATACAAATTTTCGGATACGAGTATCTGAAGAAAAAAAACAAAAAAAAACACATTTAAAATTTTTTTATTTTAAATCCCCATTCGATAGATTCGATCAGAAAATGGCACATTGAACCCTGCTTATCTATTGCTAAAGTTAAAAGTAAAGGTATTTTACATAAATTACAAATAAACAAAACAAATAATAAACCAAAGGTAAGAGGATTAATATATACAAGTGGTATAGTGAGAGCCAAATTTAGAAGAATATATGAAGATATATCGAAATCTTTCATCTTGACAGCAGTTTGTACACTAACATCGCACTGTCCTGCCGATTCTAATTGAAAAAACGGACAGAATATTTATATCGGATTAACAAAAAAACAAAAAAACAAATGGTTTTTTTTTCTTTTTTTTTTTTCTTTTTCTTTCCGGATATATTCGATATCCGACCGTTTTTACACGACTCATATTCGGTTTTCAAAATATTCGATTTGACTCAGCACTAATTAGATTATGCATTTAATTGTATATTTTTGTCTATCTATGTTTCTTTTTTAGTAATCTATGTCTGTCTGTCGGTTTGTGTCTGTCTTACATGTATCTATCTATCTCTCTCTCTCTCTCTATCTTTCTATTAATCCATCCATCTATTGTTCTTGCATAAAACAAATATTTTTACTCAAAATAAAATAGTAATTTCCTTGCATGACAACTTTTTAATATATATAGTTTGTTTGTTTATCAAACAGACGATGTTATCAAGGGTTCACGGAACAAGGGGAATAAGAAGAAAAAGAAGATCACGACGGACGGGTTGGAGGTGGTCGAGATTACATCCATCATGGAGAAGTGTACAGAGCCAATTGTCGGTAAGTAATGATAATGTACAATGGTGAAGATTCGCCAAAATTTGCTTTTTTCATTGGGGATATGAATAAATTAATTAATCCCCCGCCCCCCGCCCCCCCCCCCCCCCCCCCCCCCTCCCCGACCAAAACAAATTTTTTATTTTTTATTTTATTGTCCACATTCAAAGTTTAAAATATGATGTATAAACAAAGCATACAAAACATATATCAACTAATACTGCAAATATACATCTACATAGTTATATACAAACAAGTAAGGCATGAAAAAAAAACGAAAAAAAAACACACAGATTGAGAATACAGAAGTAAGCCCTGGGGAAAGTATAGACCATATTTGAAATTGTTTACAGATCTTAGCCAGCATAAAAGGGTACCTTGGTCAGGTGTAAATAATCCTGATGTACCAATGTGGTTGTCTGCGGCTTGTTTGCTCCCCAGTGAGTTTAGAAGGTTTGAAATGAACCCAGATAACCGAGACTAATAATAATGCGCCACTAGTGTCTGCTGAAAGATGTGTCGCAATGTAAATGTGGAATTATCGTTTATTATTATGTCAAGTACCTATACACAAATACGGGCAGCCTTTCATGGAAGTGCGCCCTCTACGTGCTCCGCAATGACCGGGGGGCTTCTCTACAAGTTTTGGCATCAGCGCGCCCTTTTCTCCCATCCCGAGGCAGATTATGCATGTACATTCACCCCTGAAAGTCGGCCTACTTCCTTATTGCGCGCAGTACGCGTGCGCTGTAACTGGGGAGCGGCATGTATAAAAATCACTGAAACCGAATACGTGTATACATGTTCCTGTACCTGTATCTGTAACATACATTAACTACCATTTTCATGACTTTGTTTTCTTCCAACCAATCCAGGGCTTGAGAATATTGTCGAGTATTTCCGGCAGGAGTGGCAGACGGAATCCAACTTCTACTGCCAGATGTGTGAGACCAAGTTCCAACAAGTCAACTTTATCCCCCACGTCACCGGCTATCGCCATCGCTACGCTTACATTGTGAGTCACATTTAGCCAAGTGCTTAGAAATTAATACAATGAATTCAAATTAAGCTGGCTATATTAGTTTTCTTCAAGCCATTGTCTTTCAGAGTAATTTCCTTGTCTTATTTGTGTTATTGTCTATGTCATTTAATGTTATATGAATTACTAAACAGTACTGAATTAAAATGTAATTATTGAAAACATAAACTCATATTTTTAATTCATTTTCATGGACAAAATGATTTAAACTTGTGAGAACCACAGGGCATGCAATTTATACTGTTTTCTTTACAGCACAAATTGTTTTTCTTAATTATGGTTACGTTTTATGTGAAGGTATAACCACAACATGGATTATAAACATTGTATTGTTAGAGCCTAGTAGCAGCTTTTCATAGCATTTATTTCCATCTTTGTTTTTACAAACAGAAAATCAAGCGGCCAGAAATGAAGGACCATTGTCGGGTGGAGCCCAAGGGCAAGGAGACCACCATCAAGGTCGACGGGGAGATCTTCGTCGAGAAGACGCCGAAGCGGAACCGCACCGACGTCCTGAACACCCTGCGCAAAGTGTGCAGGGAGATCCTGAAACAGGAGGGGCAGCAGAAGATGCAGAAGGGGGTGGATCCCGACCCCCCTGAGATGCCCATCAATAGACTGAAGAAGACTATGAGGGCAGGTAAAGTCAGCTGTAATAATCATTATAATCTCAACTTTTAAATATAGAAACTCCCCCCCCCCCAAACCAATTATTTAAAACATAGGGTAACTAACCAAAAGTATATTATATAAATGAAAATTGAGCAACGAAAAAAAGTGTTTCTTTGGGATTCAAACCCGAGACCTCCGGATTGCTAGAACGGTATAGAAAGCCCCTAACGCTGTGAGAGTGTTCGTCCCTGAAGCCCCATATTTTTAGAAGCTTGTGTTGAATCTGTTTGATGCCATACCAAGAATATTTGCAGAATAACTTGTCATCACTAAGTAAGGTGGAAGTATCATGGTTGGTTTGAGCGTGTGTGGTTTGTTGTTCAACCAAGTTGTGAACAAAAATATTTCAATCCCACCTTCGTGATGTGCGATATAATGCAACAGCATAATGCAGTAATATTAAGAGTTCTTATTACTATATAATTGTCATCCCTTCAGATTCCCAGGTGCAGCTGAAAGTCCTTGATCCCGAGGAGTTCAAGAAGCCTGTCACCGTTCCTGCCCCTATCCCCCTCGGTGGGGGTGTCAAGCGCCCCGCCCCCAAACAACAACCCAAGGAGCGCAAGGAGAAGGAAGACGAGCCTAAGCCACCAGGACCCAGACCCACCATCATTGGCTACCAACCACCTGACGTGCCCCCACCGGGGATGCTGGTTGTGCCCAGCGACCTGCCCCCCGATGCGCCCCCGCCCACTTCCATGATGATGAAACCGGGGGCGCGGCCCCTGTTCCCTGCCGGGGTAAACCCGGGTATGCCCCCTGGACCTCATCCAGGGATGATGCCTATGATGCCAGGGATGCCCATGATGCCCACGATGGGGGCGCCCATGATACCCATGGCGGGCCCAGGGGGGCAGTTTATGGCCAGGCCCATGCCCCTGCCGATGCCGCCCAGACCACCTCCCCCGAGACCAGAGGACCTGGTACCTACCATTCCAGGTGAGGCTGAAAGTATAGGAAATTTGTTTACTGAAAGTTAAGATGTACATATATCTTTGATTTTAAAGATCTCTCAAAATTTAAATGTTACCAGTTCAGTACAAAATTATTTATAATCTCAAAATGTTCTGGTAGCATAAAGGATGATAATTAGATTGTTGATATGAAACAGTTAAACAACGGAGTTAAACAACAGAAGGGTAGGTTTAGGTTATTGATGGCTGTTTTGGGCAGGAGTCCTAAATCTAAATACACTAACTGTAAATTTGAAATTATGAAACCCTTACCACCTGGTCCATAAAACCCTAATGATGTTATTGAACTTGAAGCAGAACAAGAATTTTGTTACAGTAATTTAGGGAGACATTTCATTACTGTGTCTTTAACCGTGCCTCTGGTTTATGACAGCGACATTCAAAGCACACAAGCATAAGGCCCTGATCGAACTGGAGGCTGAGATAGAGAAGGAAGAGAAGCAGGAGTTGGAGAAGGAGATGCAGAGACGAGCCCGCGACCCGTACCTCGACCGCCTCTCTAACAAACCCGTCAACGTGACCCGACTCCGCGAAAAGGACCGCACGCAAATACGAGCGGAGGATCCATTCCTCGCCTCGTACATCGAGCGAGGTCGTCCACCCGTTGATCGGGAAGTTTCTCCGCCGCCGAGAGAACGCATGAAGGAGTACCGAGCCGTGTTTGAGCGGGACGCAAAGCTCTACCCGGGAAGGGAGAGAAGGCTTTCGCGGGAGGGGGAGAGGCGGCGATCACCAGATAGAGAAAGGTATGTCCATAATCCAAGGCATTTATGACTTTCCAACCCTGCATCTGTTTGTATTCAAACTTGATTGGTAGATGCCCTATATTGGCCCCCATGATATTCTGGGGTCAAAGGTCACATAAGTAGGTCAAAGGTCTAGTGAGGTCAAATGTGAAAGTTTACCTACAAGACTCTATTAGGGTTGATAGCTTTCGAACCCTGCATCTGTTTGTAACCAAACTTGATTGGTAGAAGCCCTATATTGGCCTCCATGATATCCTGGGATCAAAAGTCACATGCGCGCAAGTGGGCGAGACACATTACGGCTATCGCCTCGTCGGTTATTATAATACCATGGAACTATCTTGATATATTAGGTTGAATAACTATGTAATCTCAGATGTAATCTATGACCTTGTTATAAGAGGGTTTTCTTTGATATCAGAGGTCCTTACAACAAGGTTACACTGTGATCACTTATACTGATTATCATTCTATCAGGAGACGGTCCCCAGGCAGGGACAGGGGAAGACGTCACCGGGATTCTCCTCCAAGGGACAGAGGGCGATCACCCAGAAGAGATCCACTCCTGGACCGACCCGAGATGTCCCAGAAGCTCAAAGACCTCTACTCAAGGGAGCAATTAGCATCATCATCAACAAGGTAATTAACTCTGGTACTGAACGTTCGTTCGCGTCTCCTTAATCAATTAGATCAAGATTCAAGTTCCTATTAAATCAAGTTCTTCCATCGCCCGATGGCTGCGATGGCCGTCTCATTGACGAGGGACAGGTCGTCATCCGTGCAATCCGTCCCACCACACTGCAATATGTGGTTGTGAACGATTTTGACATTAGACTGTTGTTGAGTCTGCTGCTATGTCAGTGGTTACATAACCCAGGGTTGTTAGTGGATGCTCAGATGACATCAGTCAAAACAGATAGTGGTATCAAAAATTGATTATAGGTGAAACGAAACCCAAGAGAAACTATAACCAGTAGTGACAGGGATTATGCACTTATATTAACCCGTTTACTACAAGTTTCCTATATCTACATAGACTTTGTACATGACCCACTCGGTTCCTGTAGTCAAGGGGTTAACCGTGGGCAAAAATGCCAGTGCTTGGTTTCCCTTTAATTGTATGGTCCAATGTTTGTGCTTGTGCAACTAATGCTCATTGTATATCGTTATAAAAAGTGATGTTATGAACCCTTTCCCTTTGAGATTCTGAAATCCCTGTAGAGTTTGTACATAGCCCATCCGGTTCCCGTAAGCAAAGGGTTAACCTGTTCCCTGCTAGCTTTTGCAATCTCCATGGTCTAGATACAGGGTCAACCAGTCATGTAGGCAATGGCTTAAATTGCATCTATTCATGTGCCTTTTACAATTGCTGTTCCTGTTCCAGGTCGAAGCACCGTGCCGATAAGGGTATCTCAGGTCTCAGTGATGAGGACCTGAAGAGAGCCTTTGAAGAGCGCTTCGGAGAAAAGGTAAGTAAAGATGTGTGGTGGAGGTGTTGTTCAGGTGTTTAGGCATGATTAAATAGAAGCTTGACCTTTGGTTATATGGTTTTATGTTCCAAACCCATCTAGGTGCCCTCGTAGTTCAATGTCACACAAGATATGAGCTTGACTTCTATTCACACTGTCTTAGGTTCAAAACCAATAGGTGCCCTCATAGCTTATGTCCTGTAGAGGTGTTGCGGCACGATTGGATACAAGCTTGACTTTTGATCACACCAACTTAGGTTCAAAACCAATAGATGCTGTGACATTTATGTCCTTTAGCATGATATTTTTGTTTGCATTACTACCCTCAACCTAGGTTTTAAAATGGGTACTTGGGATAGGAATGGAGAATGTTTGTCAAACATGTGTAGCCTGGAGTGAACACTATGCATGTATTGTGTTTATTGATAGTGTTTGTGTGTACTTGATATCCGAGCTATTGATGTTGTAACATTTTTGGAGATGATCAATAACATTAGGTACTTTATTACTCAAAATTATCATTATTATAGAGATGGTGTTGTGAAGATAAGAAGGTGTTTTACACAAAGGCAACTTTGTAACCAAACAGATAAATAAGTTATATCAGATTCAAGATTAGCACTTGCCAAATGCTAGTTTCGGTTTGCTTTTGTTCCATTAGTGCCAAATTTTACTCGCCTTACTCTCCTTTTACTCTCCACCAACATTTGATAGGCATCATCTGTACTCGTCTAACTGAGGGGTGTTGCATAAAGAGTTACGATTAATTGCAAGCCCGAAAACATGCGCAAATCTGGCTGAAATGCATGTATCTTCTGATGTGTTTCATCTCAACTTTGCGATTAATTGCAACTTTTAAAGCAACACCCCCCAGGTCTGCTAGGAAAAAAGTTTACATTCCTGGGGGCCCATTTCATGAAAGGCTCTTAACTATGTTCGTACACAACCTTGGTATAACTTTGACATTTACGGCAACACGTGTTGCATGAAAGCATCTTCGCCATTATACTTCCAACCTTGTTCTTTGTGATCGGAACAAATGCCATCCGTATGTCTGTAGATAAGTCACAGTCACGTAAAAGTTCAGACGGTCTAAGCTAAGAGCCTTTCGTGAAACAGGCCCCAGGTTTAGATGCAAGCTTTCTTTGAAGTGGGGTTTCATGACAACTTGTATTTTCTCTTTTTTTATGAACAGAAATCTACATCATCAAATGCCATTGAAGAAGTTGTTGGTGAAATTGTAAGTAAAATTGTTTCGCTTCTTTTCTAGCTTGAAACACCATTATTTTTTACATTTTTGTGTATAATCTTGGAGTGTCTTAATTGTATTTGATCGTCATCGTTAATCTTAATTACATTTTAATTCAATTGATATTAAAATTCATGTCAGATTGTGATTAGGAAGGGTTGTGTTAACACATGATATTGTATTTATTGGTACATTGTTTTATGAATATGATAAAAAAGAGAAATTTCTCGTTTTGCCCATTCTTCGGTTTTCAGTTGTGCTCCTTGAGCGTGCATTTGAAGATGTGTATCTGTGTTACCCCTGATAAGGCTGGGTCATATTTACAAGAGTTCTCTTAGGGAGTGGAGATGGTGCACAAATGTGTGCTGGTTTGCATTGTATCCTATGACCGGGGTAATAATAGTGTAAAGCGCTATGGAAGATAATTTATGTATTTAGCGCTATATAAGAAACTATATTATTATTATTATTACTAATCGGACAGACATCACTTATCCTGTTGCCGCTATAGCTCGCGGAACGTCCATGTGCCAGTCACGTTTCGTCTCGTGATTTAAACTGTATAATATACATTATTAAAGGGATATTGTACATATGCGAACAAATGTAAGAAAGGGTTGATTAAATGTGTATTTCTGTGATTTAATATGTCCACTGATTGATATGTGGAAATGCCATGTCAAATGGATATCGTATGGTCGAGTAATGAGTAGAAATGCAAAGTTAAATTTGCTATTTCATTGCTGTAACTGTGTACACACTTGAAACGCTCCCAGGGATACTTTCAGATGCAAACTTTTGCCCCCTTTCTCTCTCCTCTTCTACAGTCCAAGTCCCTTGTCCAAACGGGAGAAGATGCTTCTATGGCCCTGAGAGTGTCCACTGCTCTGACAAAGGCTCTACTCAGCATTGACAAGAAACAGAAGACAAAGGTTAGTATGTGTGATATTCAATTCAGAAAGTTAGCGTCATAGTGACATGCAATATCTTTTGTAAATGTGCATTCTATTTGATATCACACAACAGTACCAAAACATAATTATATGTCTTCTTTGCCTGGTGGTCCCCTTTAAATAGGAGAAGATGCTTCTAAGGTATTGAGATAAGTTTACTGCCGCAACTAAAGATCTATGCATTATTCAGCAGTATTTTCAGATGCACACAGCAATCATTCATGCACACCCCAAGTGCACCTTTTTCATTTGTATCCCAGCCAGTCTGTGAATTTCTATTAGATAAACAGTTTTAAGCAGTATTTTTTAAATTTTGTTCAGCCCCCACCGGAACCAGCAAAGGAGGAGACCCCGCCACCCGTCCCAGGTTACTACGACCCAAGCATGCCGACGGACATGGACATGGACATCGCCAACTCCCCCGAACCCTCCCCGCAGCGCCAGCTCGTACAGCCAGGAGGGGCGCAGTTTGGGCCCAACGGAACCTTTGCTCCACAACCGGGAGGTCCACATCCGTATGGGGCTTTTCAGCAGTACGGGGCACCCCAGCCTGCTGGGCCACCGATGGGCATGCCATATGGACAGATGGTACCGATGCAAATGGGCCCAATGCCACCAAATGCCATGTACATGCAGCAGGGGCAGCCCATGTACCCGGCCCAATTTGCGGCCCAGGCATATAATGGCCCGTACGGACAACAAATGCCTGGCCCCGGGGGCCCATACCAGGGCCAGGCACCAGGGCCGGCCCCACAGGCTCCTGCGCCTGGGCCCCCAGGTGGGGTAATGGTAGAGGATATGACAGGGGGAGAGTACTCCTTTTAGAATATACATGTATATAGTATATTCAAGGCTCGACACTAGCACTTGCCTGCTTGCCTGGGGTAAGTAAAAGTTGGTATCGGGCAAGTAAAAGCTAATAAATTGTCTAGTTTGCTTGTCTGATTGGGCAACTGAATTCTTGTTCAACCACAAGAGAACAATGTAATTTCATATGTGTTTATCTCATGTAGAAATTAAAGGGGATGTACAATTTTAGCCCAAATGGGCCAGTAAAGAAAAGTTAGTGTGGAGCCTTGGTATAGTTGTACCTCATCCATTTGCATAGACTTGGAGCTCAAATGTTTTGGGTACCTCTTTCCTTCTGGTAGAGAAAGCGATCCTGTAAAAGTGGATTTATTGTATAGTAGTACAGGAAATGTGTGATTGGCCAGACTTTACATTGAATCATTATTTACCAAAACTGATCACAACAGACAAGTTTTTTTTTACTAGACTTTCAACTCTATGGCTGTGTGTATGTCTCATGCCTCTCTCTTTTGCTAAGAGGCTATATCGCTATTAGTTATAGCAGATCAGCAGGACACATTGATTTAAAGATAATGAAAGCTAGAATGCTCCTATAACCAATCGTTTAAAGTTAAAATCATGCAATCTTTTTTTTTGTGTGTAGCATCAGTATTGTACAAATTATCTTGCATTAAGGACAGGAATGTGAACTCGCATCATGTATATATGATTATTGTCATTGTTTAATGTTTGTGTTTCATTTTGTTTAAACTTGAACAAAAAGCAAAAGAGTTACTTACATCAAATACTAATTTCTGTGTGAAAATCCCACCCATTCGAATCCCAACATTATTCTTTTTAGTACATGCTGCCGGATAAGACTGAGAGTAAGAATAGCGTTAAGTCGATATTGGCTCAATAGAGCCCTGCATATCATCTTGTACGTTGGAGCCTTCTCAAGATGATGCAACATTTTCAGCCAATAACTATTTTTGGGAATGTTTGTCACAAATGATAAGAAGTAAATTAGGTGTCTACAGGGCTCCCAAACCATAAACATGATTATCTCTCCAAAGTACAAAAAGTGACTTAACGCCCCTCTCGTTCTCAACTGACAATGTATCATGGGCATTACGAGCTATGCATGTTAATGTAAGACTGTTGAATAGTCAAGGGCCCCGTTGCAGAAAGAGATACAAGCGATTGTAAGTTACAATTAATTGTAAGTAAGAAAATGTGCGCGTTTCAACCAATCAGATGTGCGCATTACGAACACATGATCCGACTTGCAATTTAATTGTAACTTACCCTAATGGCATGATACAACATATTGTTTGTTGTAACAAGCATCATTGAATTACCTTTGTTATATATTTTGAGAGATGAAAGTCTCATATAGTGTGTATCATGTATTCTCAGAATTTTCAAATTAGGTTTGCACCCAATAATTGTTGTGAAAGATGTTCAAATTATTGTTCTGTGTTCATCTTCTGTCGTTGTACATACACCACGGACACTGTCTCATTGTTTGCCCAAGTATCATTAAAGATCTTTAATTAAAACAAATATCTTTTGACGTTGTGTTTAATGAATTGTTTTGGTGAGTTACATTAGAAAACAAATGGACAAGGAATGAAACAAACACACATGTGGGAATACAGTATACAGCTATATATTTACAAATAATTACAATATATGATATTTACAACTTGATACACTTGTGGTATTGTATTCTAATCACATTTTAATACAGAACTCTTTAATCTCAGAAATCTTTAAAGTCCTGCCAGTAAATCTTTTCTTTCATGTATGACTCGATTAAAATAAAACACAAAATAAAATATTGATTTTCCTCCATTTACCACATGTGAAGGAGGAACAAAATGAAAAAATTATATTCATTTTGCACAGTCAACCTTATACAGTCAAACCCGTGTATAATGCTCGCCTAAGGGAAGCAAAACAAAAGTGGCCACTAGGACAGGTGACCTCTATAGACAAGTTCAATAACTTAGTGGGTACCTAAGGCTTAACCAGCTAACCCTAGTTGGGGACTATGAAAATTGCTTGTTGCTCACTGTATGATCTGAAATGGACTGAGCTAGCAGGGTTTTATGAATAAGGGCCCTGGTAGTTAGTGGAGTATGGTATGAACAGTGCATGTGTGTGTGTGGGTATGTTGTGTTGGTGTCTGTGTAGTAACATAAATATGCCAGGGCATCCCATTAAATCAAACTTTTAATCTTGTGGATACGCCCCCACTTTAATTCTAAAGTTTAAAGCCTTTTCCACGTTAGTTGATATCACTCAGAATCTTTGAACATCCTATGACACTGAAGTAGGAAGAGAAGCTCAAGAATTGAATTTGGATGAAGTATATCAATACATTTAAAAAACTGCTGAATAACGGGGCACTAAGCACACTTCAAATCAAAGAAAATCTATTGAGGATGTGCATGCACAACTTCTAATAGTGTATAATATTAAAAAAATTATAACAATTGAAATTGCAGGCAAGAAATATAAATACATAAAAAAACAATTTGAAATGACGGAATGCAGAAACGGGTGAAATGTATATATAGCCTTGAAGCATATGAGGCAGACGAAATGTTCTAATAAAAACAATTGAGAATTTGATTATATCACGAGCTGGATATGTTATATATTGTTATATATTCAGGTGAAATCATATCATTTTTTAGACTACAATACCCCAGGGATTTATGGTAAACAAGCTATTCTGCAGGAAATATGCAGAACACCCCCCCCCCCCTCCCCCCAAATAAGCCCCAAACAACAGTCAGTTTGTTCCAGTTTCTATCAGACAATATCCGTGAGTTTAGATACTTGAGCCAGTGGTACGTGGTAGAAAGAAACCCAATTCTGCAGGAAATACACAAGAATGGCAACACTGCTCTGTTGCTGCAAAGTTTCAATCGGTTTGTTTCCGTTTCTATCAGAGAATATCTGTGAGTTTAGAGTTGAGACTGCAGATACTTGAGCCAGTGGTACGTGGTAAAAAGAAGCCCTATTCTACGGGGGAGTGCATATGAGGGGTAACGCTGATTTCTTGCTGCAAAGTTCCAGTCAGTTTGTTTCAGCATCTATCAGGGAATGTCTGTGCGATCAGAGTTGTGAGTGCAGATACTTGAGCCAGTCACTCATTGATGGGTTGTCCACGGGTGGCTACAAAAAAAAAAGAAGAGTAGAAGGGGAAAACAAAAAAATATAATGACATTTATCATTATTTTGTTTGTGTATAGTTTAATTAGATAACTAATACAATTTGACATTATGTGAAGTTATATTTGCATGTTTTAAACACAATTTTTGTCTCATGTTCAATAATTGTTTTTAAAAGACATTAACTTACTTACCTTACTTCTACTGCACTTGAAAATCAAAACATAATTCAATGAGAGGCTTGAGGATGGTAAGAAGACATTAGCACAAATATTCCATAAAGCCCCCCCCCCCCCCCCCTCTTAACATATTGTGGAAAACAAGTCTAATATTTACAACATGACATACATCTATCTGCTTCAGGTGAATTGATAAATTAATAATTTAAATTCATTAAAAAACAGGCTAATAAATGTCCATGATCGAAAGGTTAGTGATTCCTTCTTACAAGTATTAATTCTACACCCATTCAATCTACAACTTATTTGGTCTATTCAATGATGCCTGAAATGTCCATCAACCCAACTCCCAACTAGACCACTAACACTAAACCCAACCCTAATCGTAAGCCTCTGTATTCTGATTCTGCAAACAAAATACATGATATGGAAAAATGGGTGTAGATGAAGTAGCAGGGTAAAATAATAATAATAATATATAGCATTTATAGAGCGTCATGTATCTAGGTGGCCTATTCAGAGGTGCATTATTACCCTCGGTTATCAGGTAGAGTTCAAACCCGCACAATTATCTTGTGCACCATCTCAACACCCAGGGGAGCATACTAGCCCAAGCTGCCCTATGATGTAGAGCGCTACTGGCTAACTCATCCGACCAAGTACCCATTTATACTCCTGGGTAGAGGGCAGGGTAATCTGAAGTATACCTTATAATCATCCATGTTCTTGTGGTGGCCGTTGCCTTCTATCTTGGTGAGTTTGACACCACCCCTCACTGGGTATCCCTCCTCGATGGAGAGGGTGCACACAATCTGGCCACTGCTTCCAAGCATACCTCGCAGGATCCTCTCCTCGTGCACATAGTCAATGGCATAGCTGGAAAGGATACAGATTTGAATATATGCATCATTACAATTACCATCACATCCACAATACTAAAAGAAAGTTTAAATAATCATCTTCTCCCACCATTATGAGCAATTTCATATCCATTATTTTCTAGTTTCTATATCCTTATCATCACCATCTACTTGATTATTATTACATGTACCATCATCACCATCACCTCCATCATCCTCACCATCATCACCATCACCATCACCATCATCATCATCACCATCATCGTAATCACCACCATCATCACCAAAATTGCTTTCATCCAATTCATCAATACACCATTAATGATTACCACCCCCTTCACAATTCAAAATGACAAAAGTGACAATCCCTGTGATCATCAAACAATCTCATCATCACTATCATCTTCATCATCATCTCCATGACAACTCACTGATGCCTGAGTTCCTCCACCTCCTGTAGGACCGGAGCATGGCTGGTCAGTCTTCGCTTGACCTCGGTGACTAGTCGAGCAGGGTCATTGGTGGACACAGCCTCTTCAGGTTTCATTGTACTTATCATCATCACCACCTACTCCATTGTAACATCACAATCACAATCATCATCATCATCATCATCACCCTCATCATCATCAGAATTACTATCATTACTACCACCTTCACAATTCAAAACGACCAATTGACCATCCCTGTGATCATACTTTGTTTTTTTAAATGAATTGTTGAAATTAAATAAAATCAGATCAAATCACCAAACTCACTGATGCCTGAGTTCCTCCACCTCCAGTAGGACCGAAGTATGGCTGGTCAGTCTCTGTTTGACCGCGGTGACCAGACGAGCAGGGTCATTGGTCGACACGGCCTCTTCAGCTTTCATTATACTCATCATCACCACCTACTCCATTGTTAGCATCACAATCACAATCATCATCATCATAATCATCATTATCATCACCCTCATCATCATCAGAATTACTATCATTACCACCACCTTCACAATTCAAAACAACCAATTGACCATCCCTGTGATCATACTTTTTTTGTTTTTTTATCAATGGGGAAATCAAATATAATTAAATTAAATCAAAGCAAATCATCAAACTCACTGATGCCTGAGGTCCTCCACCTCCTGTAAGACCGGAGCATGGCTGGTCAGTCTTCGTTTGACCTCGGTGACCAGTCGAGCGGGGTCATTGGTCGATACAGCCTCTTCAACCACATCCTTCATGTCCAGAACATCTTCACTCAGCTGTAAGGGACACAATGATAGAAGCCATGATACAAATCAAAACAGTTTAAAGGGGCACATCTAAAACAATGGTTTAGTCTTTAGATCAGAGGAGGAAGAATATGAAGAAAAGGAGGGAGAATGATAATAGAAATAGGACAGGGCAGAGGAAGAAGGAGAGGGTGAAGGAAGAACAAGAGAGTGGAGGAAGGAGAGAAGTGGAAGAAGATGAAGAATTTAAAAAAAGAGAAAGGAAGAATACATTAAACAATGAAGAGAAGATAATTCTTAAAAATTAAACCAATCGAAGCTCAGCAGAGAGTAAGTAGGTAAAACATTTCCTTCGACCTTTGGGACGGGTAAAGTACATTTTCAGTTCTGCTTATAATGGTGAAAGAAAGAAGATGGGAAAAATCCAGTTATTAAATTAACCTCAGCAGAGTAAGAGCTGTCTTTAAAGGGGTAGTTCAGTTTTGGTAGAGAGGGCGCTGCACAACACAATTTTTTTGTGAGGTAATGAAAAACTGAGTGTCGAATTTGAAAGAACATGCAATTTTAATGGCAGAATAAACTTTATTCGGTCAAAATCGGTTCAGAAATGGCTGAAATATCAATAAATATATCCGATCGTAATAAATCTGGGCCCCAGATTTATTCGATGATTTAAAAAAAAAAAAAAAAAAAAAAAAAAAAAAAATGCTTTTTAAAAATGCTTTTCAAAAGCGGTTTTAAAATAGTTGTTGATGATCTCTCTATTCAATCATTACTTCAACAACAAATCACATGCATACTTTTGTATGGAACATGGTTGAAACCAATGCCTTTTTAGAAAGCGCCCTCTTGTGTTTTAATGGCTCTTTTTGAATGATAACTGGCTTTTTATTTAGTCGTTTTTAATGTTGTATACCTTTCTAGCATGGTGTAGTTATAACTATCAGTTTATAATGTTACTGTGCAGGTTTTGGTTACTACAGTTCAGCCTTACCAAAACTGTACTACCCCTTTAACATAGTTTCTACAACAAAGCTTTTGCTCTACCTTAAAAAAGACTGCATGTACAACATCACTTAAATTAAAGAATAACACTACTTAAATATAAAAAAGCCAAACTATCCAGATGAATGAATCAAACAAACAAACATAAAATAAATGAAACAAACAAAAATATACCTCTGCAGAGAGTAGAGAGCAGCCTTTGGCGGAGTCGCTGGGGCAGTCAAAGTGGAGTTTGAGCTCTGCTTTGACTGGAGATGTCAGGCTGTGGGAAATGAGGTCAAGGGTCACCGTTTGACCTTCCACCTGGATATTGCTGACACCCGATATCTCTCTCACTGCCTTCAGTGACTCGTCCAGCCTAATGAATGGATGAATATGTTGTTCAAAGCTCAAATTAATTTGTGACACCCAAGGACTGCTCAATACTAATTCATAACAAGTTTTGTTAGCTGACATTACAACTGACAAATATTTCTTAATTACTATATGTAATTGTCTAATATCATACAAATGCACCTTTTCTACTCCCTACGGAGCTTTCAGCCTGTACTTACCATTGCTGCTGTTGTGTAGGCCCCTGTTCATGTGTAATTAAACTCTCTATATACAACACTACAGATCCATTCTTACATTAATAAAACAAACTGCACACTTTCTACTCCCTATGGAGCTTTCAGTCTGTACTAACCATTGTTCCTGCTGTGTAAGCTCTTGCTGGTGTGCATCTCTCTGCTTTTTGTGACATGTAACCAGCTAAGATTGCTATTAGTTTGTCAAGTTGCATCCTTAATCATGTAACCATGTAAGTCTTATTAATAACTTGTATCCATAATTCCCTTTTTCAACTCCCTAGGTAGCTTTGAGTTTGTATATACTAACCATTGTTCATGTTGTGTAAGCTCTTGCTGGTGTGAATCTCTCTGCTCTTTGAGGCTCGTAACCAGCTGCCTGCATTCCCGCCTGACGGCCTCCAGCATACAGAAATCATCTTTCAGTCTGGACAGTGCCCCCTTGTGTTCCGACAGAACCAGGTCACACTTCGCAAGGGCAAGTTCTGTGTTCTTCAGGATTTCTCTCTGGAAATAAAAACATTTTGGGTATTTTGTCTTAGTCTCTTGGAATTGTTTAAATGTTTTAATTGCTATTTCTCTGCTTAGTTCAAAATAACTAAATGCAAGTGAAATGGAAATAAGTAAAATAAATAAACGTATTTCTGGAAATTTTCTTATATCTAAACCAGGTTAAATCCTATTATACTATTGCGGGAAAATGAATACAAGCTTTGTATGTTATGAAATTATCTTTACAACCCAGTTGTAGTTTAGCATGTTTTAGTTTTTGCTATGGCAGGCAAGCACTGACAATTTTTCTCCAAAAACCTGTAAAAAAGATTTTCTCAAAAAATCTGTAAAAACACACAAACTGAAATGGCATGGCCATGTTTCAAGATCATCAGGACTTGCCATGACAGTTCTATGTACAGGGTAAACTACAGGGAGAGAGAAAGAGAGGCCGACAGAGGCATGACAGAGGAAGAGATGGGAAGATAACATCACAGTATGGACAGGCCTAAAGCTGAGCGACGCTCTGAGAGAGAGAGGAAGAGAAGGATGGAGGAAGCTGGTTGCCAAGCCACTGGTGGCACCCCTATGGCCAGAAAGGCTACAGGACAGGTGAGGTGAGGTGAGGTGAGGAGGCTTTAGACTTACTTGCTTCTGCAGCTTTTCTGCCATGTCCATCCCGTCCATGTCCACCTGCAACCCATCCATCGCCTTGGAGTGAGCCTCCCTCAGAGATTCCAGTTTGGCTCTCTGTAGTTAAAAGTGTTAAAATGTGTGAAAGTTACACAGATAAAAAAAAAAACACTGTTAACTTATTGAAAACAAAAGTGAAAATTGATGTCAGATTTTATCAGCAACTGCCCAATGATTTTTACTACAATCATAAAGCGTTCTGAAATGCTTTTTAAGTCGATCGTAATTATCTTGATAATTAGGGAGACATTTGAAAATATCAAAACCCATTTCATGCTCTTGCTACCAGAATCCAAACAATAAGGTGCAAGGAAAATGTGAAAGTTCCAAGTGATCTTGATAGAATTCATCAAAGTTAATCAATCACTATGTATTGTAACGTTTGGTGTTTATGCCTAGATCAATTACCTTCTGTTCCACAGAACTGACTGCATCCTCTGCCTGCTTTCTCTTTGTTTCCAGCTCCTCAATCTCTGTTTAAAAATGGCAGAGTGAAAAGTATTTGCATGGTTGCAATTAAGAATCACGAATTTGCATTAAATTGAATTGGATTTAATTTTACAGTTTAATCAATTACCTCCAACAGGCAGATAAATCTGTATTTGTTGGATGGACATACAAATCAAAGCGACAATAAAACTACATAAAGGTAATACAAATATAATACAAAGAAAGTAATCGAAAACAAAATATAAACAGTATACAAAACTATATAATACATTTATAGATTACTTAACAACACAGAACTCATTTTCCAATTAACTGACTCTACCAAGGAGTTGAGAAAGTGTATGAGGTAATTGTATTGGATGCAAGGCCCTCTGGAAAAACAGCGCAAAAGCACTGAAGAGGCTACCCTGGGTAAACAAAACACTTTTTGTGTTTTCAGTTCAGAAAATGTGTAACATGATATTGTGAGCTTTTGAAAAGTACCCTAATGGTGGAGGGTAATAATAACATAAACTTTGTGCCACAATTTTGTTCAGGCATGTGCGATATGTATGTTTTACATGTCAACCACCTTTATATAAAGACCACCTATCTATAAAACCTACTTATCTCAGCTCCGCAGAAACATTTTGCATGTAAATGAACCTGTTTCTACAGACTTCATGGTTATAAAAAAACACCTTTTCTTGGGTGGCCTTTAGACAGGTTTGGGAACCCCTCCCCCCCCCCCCCCCCCCTCCCCCGTCCCATGCGTATGTACTTTGTTGATGTTCCATTTGACTGTTATAATGGCAGAAGCAGAAGTGAACTGAAGTGGCCACTTCTTTATGTAACAGCTATCTGTCGATAGTGACCATATATTTCATAATTATGTCAAAGTCAACATATACATGATCCTGTATATTTATCAACCTGTAACGAGGCCACCTCCCTAAAGACGTGTTCACCTTTTTGTGTTTTCATTTATTTAGTGGTCTTTATAGACAGGTTTGGCCATATTAAATATCTTACTTTCTTGTGTCTCCTCGATCAGGTCTGTCAGTCTCTCCTCCACTCCTTCAGCCTCCTGCTTCGCTATCTTCAGCTCCTTTTTTACCTCGTCAAAGTTTTCCTCTGAAACGATCAAACGTTTGTGTGTTAATAACATGATTTCAAAGGCAATTCCAAGCAAACATGGAGGAAATGTCATGTTAATACCATAACATAACCCTTTGGGCATTTGAATCCTTCAGATATGTATGTTCTTAGTATTATACATACTGAAATGCTTGCAGGAGCCATATAAATATGGCAAGATTCAAATAGCAAAGGGGGGGGGGGGGGGAATGGTAACACTGATAGTTTGCCTGGAATTGCCAGAAAGTTTATTTGTATTGTTATTTGATAAAGAAGAATATATTTTCTATATATATAGTGAACACTGAACAAATTTAGGTAAAATATGATTAATACAAATTGCCTCTCCTCTTGTGGCATGATCAGGCAAGCAAAATCATACTTGTATTTTAATTGTTAGTGGTCCGAATCTAAGAAAATCATTTAAAAATCTGTTTTGGTTGCGCAGTTGGACAAGTAATTATCAGATTCAATGAAATCTTAGTGGTCCCAAGCTTAAAGGGGAATTAACCCTTATCCTTTTGACTTACTGGATGTGATGAGAGCATAACTACTATCATTGCTAGTCACTTATTTCATCATGAATATTCCCGATTACTTATTTCATCATGAATATTCCCGATTACAAAAATAATCAATATTTTATGGACCACTGTCGTCTGCTTTCAATGCCCATAGGAGGCGGCCATTTCTTCAACTACTCGCGGTGAAATGACGTGGCAGGCGGAGAACACAATAGCATTATCGTAACCCGCTATTGTGTTCTCCGCCTGACACGTCATTTCACCGCGAGAAGTTGAAGAAATGGCCGCCTCCTGTTGGCATTGAAAGCAGACGACAGTAGGCCATAAAATATTGATTATTTTCATTATTGGGAATATTCATGAGGAAATAAGTGACTAGAAATGACAAGAGTTATGCTCTCATCACATCCAGTAAGTCAAAAGGATAAGGGTTAATTCCCCTTTAATTTCAGTGGTCCAGGCCAGCAGGCTTGTGCTAATTTCAAGCCTTGGATATGATCTCAGTTCATAAAATCTACTTTTAAAGGTGGTGCTGCAGAGTACTGTTGTGGTCTTCACAAAAGCACGCCATACAACTCTATCTTCTGCCAATTGTGTTGCACTCATCATTCCTTCTCAATACACTCTCTTTATATCATCAGTCCAAGAAATTTGAAATCGATCTACAGTGTATCTGTAATGAAGTAGACTATACAACTTACTGTTTTCAGCCTGGTCCAGACTGGGCCAGTCTTCAGGAGATTTGTTGATGAGGAAGTCTGTCATCTTGGCTTTGGTTTCTATCTGAGTGAATGCCATCTTCAGCTTGGTGAAATCATTCTGAATCAAGGGAAAATGTAATTATTGAAGTTGAAGCACAACAGTCATATTATGTGATACAGCAAATAGTATATTCCTATTTGAAATCATTTGATCACAAATACTGTAAGCATTTATCTCCAAAAGGAGTGGTACATATCGAGCCAAAAAGTGTATTATTTTTGTTATGGAATCATCATTGTAAACATTAGCTAAAAATGCAAACAAAAAGAATTTGCACTAACTGTATATCTACATTAAGGCAAATAGCGATCATCACTGGGTTTGTTATTTAGCAGTCTAACTTCTAACGGCACTGTGGATGAGCAGTATTGCTCCGTCCTAGTACAGCAAGTAATCTCTAACAGGTTCACATTGCGCAGGGAGTGGTTCCATGTTTTATGGCTCATGAGCCAGAGCCTGCTACACACAATCAGTACAATTGTGATACTTGTAAGAGTGGTTCTTACCACACATAGGTTAATTACAATAGCGTTGTGCGGAGATCAACTTCTTCCGCCCGCTGCACTATCCAACGGAAACAAATTTTTTTGTCGGCTGATTTCTCCCTCAATTTACCAGCAAATGCAAACAAACTTTCGTTTATGTGATCCACAATTCATATAAGTTTGATAATAATTACCGACTTTGTTGTTTTGAAGACTGCAAAATGTATAAATAAAATGATTATTTCCCGTCCGTTTTTCTTACCGATGCGTCCTAAAACACAGCGTTCAACCGTTGAACGCAACAGTGTACGAATGGCCGGTATTGTTATCTCCAGCGGATTAGCATATATTGCGTGTAAATGGTTCACCTGAGTGAACCATTTACTTTGTAGATGTGGTTCTTACCTCGTAATTGTTGTACCTCAACTTGAGGTTGATGGTTTGTTGCTCCTCATCCTCCGTGTGGGCTTTCGTCAGACTGGAGAACAGAGTCTGGGGGTCGCACACCTCTTCCAGAACACTAATTTAAGAGATTTAACCCAATAAACACTTTAAAATATGTTTTAAAAAACGAAAAATTTCTAACTTTGAAAAGATTCTAATAGAAGGCTTTCCTACTTTTCTCCTTAATATTATTTGTTGTTGAGAAAAGGTCTCAGACTGACTGTCACATCTTCACTGACACAGCGCACATCTTCTTCTTCTTCTTCCTCCGTTCTTCCGAGATCAGTGAAAACTGAAATGCACCTTCACAAAGTGTTAGTGTATTGAGATAGCATTTGTTCTGAAGATATGAAATTATGAATCTTATATTTATATGGAACATACTTTTACAGAGATACATAGACTTCTCTAGTCTATACTAATTAACAAACACCTTGTTTCACCACAAACAAAAGAACGGGCAATTACATGCATGAAATTAAAGTGAAAATCATAGTTAGAAACAACTGCATAATTTCAAATTTAGTGCATAGTCATACTAGATCTGCTGCCTTGCTGGCAGTGCTGTAAAATTTCTCTGAAAAATCACCTACTGAACAGTCAATTTTAGAATTAAAGCGGCATTTTCATGCAGGCGAGCTTTGAAAAGCCCCCCCCCCCCTCCCCCCCCAAAAAAAATACAACAACAACAAACAAACAAAAACAAACAAACAAACAAACAAACAAAAAATGTATTTTCATTTTCATTTTCATTTTTTTCATTTTATTTCTTTCATTTGTTTTCTGACCCTGCCTCCAAAAATGACGATTCTACTCTCATCTCAATCATTATATTTCAAACACAAAATTTCCTGTTTGGTAATACAATACTCTGCTATACCATTCCACTCACAAACAGAAGGAGGTCATTAGACATTCTGACATTGCCCATTTTAGCATTTTGTCAGAGATGTATACATCGTACTTACACCAATTTCAATACGTGGGGCACTGCATAAATATTGCGAACTGAAACGTAAACAAAACAAGGTAATCTGTGCTACAGAAACAATTATACATCTAATCGTGCAAAGTCACTTACCGCTTAACCCCTCTTATACATTCTGTAGCTTCTTCCATGATTATAAGTAGATTTATGACAAGTTGCAGTTGTTACTTGTGGATTCGGCACGTAAACAAATAGAGTGAGTGAGAATAGTCTGTCAATTTGAAAGTACCGCTATAGCGTTCGCTGCTCGCGACACTTGTAAACGCGTTTTCGATGTGTGACTGTACTAATTGACATTTAGTGAATCAGCGAAAATGTTGGCCAATGCTGCATATCATCGATACAAAAATGCATGGATTTCGAAATTAAAGGGACATTTTCCCCAACATATAATCACCTTTGATTATGTTCTCTAAACGTTAAAACACAATTTCATGCAAATACGACCAACATTGGCCTTTTGAGCAAGGGATGAGCATCATTCAAAGTCACTCGCTGTACGGGATAATCGATAATCCCATTCATCGCGAACACCATGGAGGCTGTCATTGGTGTTTATGAAACTCGGATCGCTCTATCAAGGTTCAAGGTTTCAAGGTTTCATTTTATTTCTTCCTTTCACATTTGAACATGGCATAATACAACAAAACAACATGAGAACAATTTTTTGTTTAAAGCTTCACATTCAATCAATATGCAATCTAAAAAACAAACACAAGTTATGAAAGAAAGAGGAGACCTTAGAGAAACTAAGCTTGTATAAGAAAGGTCCCCCAGAATAAAATACATAAATGAATCACTTTTTTATAAGTTTCAAAGTATCTAAACTATGAACGATTAAACATTGGGAAAATATTTACAAAAGGGATAGCTTGAATATTGAAAAGGAGAGGAGGTAGGATAGAGAAGGAAAAGAGCAATATGGAACAAGACAAACAAAACAGACAGAGAAAAGCAGAGAAAGAAGATGAGTGTTCCCGGGGGGGGGGGGGGGGGGGGGGGTACTCAGATTATAGTCGGACGGGGGTGTGCGGCTGAGACCTCCAAACCCATACCCACATCTAAGGGTCCTTTTGCGAAAAATTGACCCATGTCTAAGGATTTTTTTTCGCCTGCGGCGCATGTTTTGGGTGTATTTCCCGGCAATTTTGTGGTTTTAAGTTAGCGAGCGTAGCGAGCTTGAACATTTTTGCAATTTCACATCGGCAAATCCCAAAATCCCGTATATAAAAGGGGAAATATTTAAAAAGGGACCCATGTCTAAGGATTTTTTTGATGAAAAGGGGACCCATGTCTAAGGATCTTTCTTGAAAAAGTCACCCTTCCCAGCGGCACATCCCCGTATACCCAATATACGTGAGTACCCCCCCCCCCCCCCCCCCCCGGGTGAGTGTTAAGAGAAGAAAAATAGGAGAGAGAGAGAGAATGTGGTCAGCAAAACATTTACAACATTATTTTTACTGAACATACGAAACAAAAAAACAAAAACAAAAAAACAAAACAAAAAACAATGCATGTTATCAATACATTTTTTTAAGAATAAATGATTACTTAATATAATTTCTAGTGATATCACTTTCACGTTAATTTTCGACATAGTTACTCAATAAATGTAATTTCAATTTGCGTTTAAAAACAAAGACACTGACAGAACTAGTTACATCAATAGGAAGTGAGTTCCAAAACTTAGGACCAGTACAAGCCAGCGTATTCAGAGCAAAAGCAGTTACGCGTGGAATATGAAGTGCAGTTGCCTGCCTTGTATTATAGCTATGGATTTGATTATTCTTTCTAAATATTTGTACTAGCGCATTTGGGAGAGTACCATTTTCAAAACCATACATAATTGCGCCTAGCTGTAAAAAGTAAATATCTTCAACCTTCAATAGCTTATTACTATAGAACAAAACATTAGTATGATCACGATGATTCACATTAAAAACAACTCTAACCACCCGTTTTTGGGCAACAAATATTTTTTCTAACTGTGTTTTCAATGACTTCCCCCATGCCAGCACTCCATAATTGAGATAAGGCAAAATTAAAGTAGAATATAAAATAAGCAAAATTTCTTGTGGGACAAAATAACTCAGTTTATAAATTACACCAGTATTTCTAGACACAACTTTACAAATATTACTACAATGAGATGCCCAAGACAGCTTCTCATCAATATGTAGCCCAAGAAACTTGGTGGAAGTTACTCTCACAACATTAACATCATCAAAAAGTACATCTCCGGGTAAATCCTTTAAGGAGTTGCTAAAAAACATATAATTTGTCTTTTGAAAGTTCAAAGACAATTTATTTGCATGAATCCACAAGATAACTTTCTTTAATTCATTATTAACTGTATCTAATAAAACTGCAGGGTTTTTATGAGAAAAAAATACACTTGAATCATCTGCAAAAAATATGAAAGATGAAAGATAAAAATCATTAATATATAATATAAAAAGAAGGGGGCCAAGAAGAGATCCCTGTGGGACTCCACAAGATATAGTTTGATGACTTGACTCAATTCCATTCAATGATACATATTGTTTTATGCCAGTTAAGTAGCTCCTAAACCAACTAAGAGCGATGCCCCTGACTCCATAATATGACAATTTACTTAACAAAATGTCATGATCAACAGTATCAAACGCCTTAGAAAAAAACAAAAATATACCAATTGTATGAAGGTGATTATCTAATGCTTGAGCTACTTTATCAACAAAGTGTAAAATAGCATGTATAGTGGTGTGATTTTCACGAAAGCCAAACTGGAAATTTGAAAATATTTTAGTCTTATTTAAAAATATTACTGTTCTATCATATATAAGCTTTTCTAAAATCTTTGAAAATGATGTCAACAATGAAATGGGTCTATAATTACTTAATATTTGAGGATCACCCTTTTTAAATACTGGCACGACCTTAGCAATTTTCATTTGCTTTGGTACAATACCAGATAAGAAAGATAAATTAAAAATATGAACAAGTGGTATCACAATTCCATGTATAATATCCTTAATTAATTCATTTTTTATACCATCAAAGCCAGGGCTCTTATTACATTTAAGCGAGCTCACAAATTTAAACAATTCTGCTTCATTTGTGGGCATTAAAAATAGGCTATCTGGGCAATTCCACGAAAAATGTCACCCAAGGATGGAAAAATGAAACTCATGGGACAGCCTTGTTAACTACTGGATAGTAATGAGGAAGGACCATATTTTGATGACTAAAGGAAAAAAGTTTGAAATTCAATGCAGAATATTTTTTTTTTGGCCATTGAAGTTGGGACAAAAATTGTATGTATTACCCCCACAAATGATGAAATTTGCATCCGTTGTTTGTGAAATAAAATTTAAAAATATGGATCACTTCAGAACAATAATTCTACTTATAATGTCTTGTTTATGCTTTGTTTTAACATCATAGAAAAGGAAATTGTGTAAAAAATCTTTACTTTTTGAAAACTGTTATTGGATAAAATCTTGATTCTTACAACATTGATGTGTAATGTACGTGACGTTTTAGATATAAAAGTTTTTGTAGAAGCAGAAGTCCTAATTCAATTTAATTCAAAATTCATTTGCAAAGCTAGAATGTTATATCATAAAGTATATCAAGAGCATTTACTAAAATATTTGATGGCTTGTCCAGAATGGCGTCACGGACATTACGTCACGGCTGCGTCACGGACATTACATACACAGTGAAAAGTATAAAAAAGCAGAGCAAAAAAATATCAAGCATTATTTTCTTATGTAAATGTCTTACTTTAGCCAAGAAATAAGATAATCCCAAGTAACAGGGGGACTACTACCTTCCTGGTTCAAGTTTTAATAAATTGTATCGTTAATCAGATAGTGAACTTTGAGTCAGTACTCTGAACTATTTATAAAACTAAATTCCTTGCTTAATTTGAACATGCATGTCTCAATAATCAATAAAGACTTGACTATAACTTACTGGGAGGAGAAAGAGATGGTTAAATCTCATATAGTATGATCAAATTGCAAAAATTATACTCTTAGTCCATGATTTTCCATGTGTTATGCCCATGATGTACACAACTTTTTTTAGATTTTACAATTTTTTGGCACAAAACAGCATTGTACCTCATTAAAAATGTATAATATTTTTTTTAATAGTTGAACATTTGGTTTACTGCACATTCTGTTGAAAATTTTCAAATTTTACAATAATTTTGGAAAAACTTATTAATATTTTTAAAATAATTTTTTGCTAATTGAAAACAAATTTGAAATATAATTTTTGTTCTCAAAATTGTTTGATTACATATCAAATGTACAATTAAAAAAGTGTCATGCACAATGGAGCATTTTTTGCGGGTTATTTCTGAGTTTAGAAAAAGTGGACAAAAGTGTAATGTCCGTGACGCAACGTTTTGTTGTCTAGATCACAAATGCCTGGCCCGTTTCCCCCAAAACAACTTGGATTCAATTCATCATTGCCTTGTCTATAATTAAATACCTAAATCACCTTTGTGAGGTCTCAGAACTCACAGACTTTTGCAAAGATGTATATGGATGCAAAAAGTCATGTCCAAAAGATGTAATGTCCGTGACGGCGCACATTTCGCAGAATTACTCAGTAACGAATTGGATAAATGTTCTGAAACTTTTTTTGCATACTTAACTAGGATATTGTTTTGTAATCAAAATAAAAGTTAGACATTAGTTAGAGGTATGAATTAGTAGTGGCATTGGAAAGTCATGAAAATTCTCTGATTTGTAATGTCCGTGACGCTGGAGTTGCCCATCTACATTGGGTTCTTGCATAAACTCAATAAAGCTTTTCTGACATCTAGGAATAGAGTCCTGTAATTTCAACCCAACATTACAAAATAATCATTAAAATTGTCCACAATAATTTGTCCATCTTCTACAGAACAACCATTCACATTTATACATTTAATATTCGTAGTTTTTACTGATGGTTTTAAAAAACTTCTAATAACTTTCCATGTATTCTTAATATTATTAAATGTCATTTGAAATTGAACAGAATAATAATTTTTCTTAGCAACACGCAAAACAGAAGTAAGAGTATTCCTATAATTAGAATATTTTCTCCACAAAGAATCAGAGCTTCTCCTTTTATATTGATAATACAACTTATTTTTCTTAGTAATTGACCTTAATATTGATTTAGTTATCCATGGCATACGAGGAACTTTATTATAATTTTTCTTTTTATATTCAACCAGTGGAACATTCTCATCATACAGCAGCATACATTTATTTAAAAAATTATCAAAAGCACTTTCAACATTTTGGTCTGAAAGAACATCATTCCAATCAGTTGCAATTAATGCCTCTCTCAATTTAGCAATATTTTCAGGAGTACCTTTACGGACAGACGTGCTGCCTCTAGGTTCACGATCCACTTTCCCCAAAGACAACATACAGTATACAGGAAAATGATCAGACATGTCAGATACTATAATTCCAGAGGGTGGATATGGTTGTACATTACAACAAATATTATCAATTAGAGTACTGGAGACTTCTGTTATTCTTGTTGGCTTAGTGATTAGGGGCAATAAAGAGAAAGACATTAACATATTTAAAAAAACATCAATTCGATTATCGTTATTACAAAGTAATAAATTCAAATTAAAGTCTCCCATGAGATATAGTGACTTTCCAACTAAAAGTGGATTGTCTAAGAGTGACTGAATTTCATTTACAAAATCATGAAAGTTACTATTTGGAGGCCTATACACAACTCCTATAAAATGATTCTTTTGACCAGGGTTATCAATCTCAACAAAAGTAGTTTCTATATGATCTGACATTATATCAAGATCATGATATATCTGGTATTCAACTTGAGAAGGAATGTACAGAGCGACACCTCCCCCACGTCTACTTTGTCTATTGTTATTCACAAGATTAAAACCAGAAATTAAAAAAAGGCTCCGATCAGCTTCACTTGTAAACCATGTCTCGGTGACACCAAATATTACACGTCCTAAATTAATATTATCAATAAATCGTACCATTTTGTCAAAATTCTTAAAAACACTACGCATATTCATATGAAGAAGAGTGAAGCCACTGTTCGCATGATTACATTTAGATGCCGTTTCAAAAAATTGATCTTCAGAATAATAATTACAATTAACATTAGGTATATTATTACCGTCACACAAATTGGTCATACTGTCTTCATAAAATCTACACATTTCTTCATCCATTTGAGCCATTTAAATATTGAATGCGCAACATTATATGAAAGTATTGAACAGTAGGTGGCTGGGAATATAGACAAACATGCAAAAAAACGGGAAACGTGACAAAAAACAGCACAATATTATGAAAGAAACATATACTCAGCCAATCATTGTAGGGTGCTGAGAAGAGGGGAAACAGGAAAAGAAGACTGGGATAGCCTCGGAAAAGGGGAAAGAGAAGATGACAAGTGAAGAACAAGGAAAAATGCAACATTAAGCATAATAAAAAATGCATCTGATATATATACAAAATATGGGAAACAAGGCATGCTAGCAGAGTAACAAAGTAGCACACCAGGAGCACACTAGTTATAAAATGGTTTAATGTGATGTCAAACCCGAACTACTCTTTTTGTTGGCTCACGTTTGGCCTTGTGTTTGTGCACAAACCCCGCGAGCTGCGAGAGCTAACAAAAAGAGGCGGAGCTTGTTTGTTCGGGTTTGACGTAGCATTTCGGCGCGAACAATTAAAAATCCGGGTTTCAAAAAATATAATGGCAACCTCCACGCTATACGCGATGAATGGGATTAGCCCATACAGCGATTGACTTTGAATGACGCCCCTCCTTTGTTCAGAGGGCAAACATTGGACATATTTGCATGAAAATATGTTTTAATGTGTAGAGAAATTAATCAAAGGTAAATAGATGATGGGGAAACTTTCCCTTTAAATGAGTTGGACAATGCTGCCATGCAATATGAGAAACTATAGTAACAGAAAACTGTGAGCACGTGTACACCAATATGTTGACAAACACAAAAACAATAAAAGAATTAAGAAATGAATAGCGCGTAGCGTGATTGGAATGATCGGGATGGAGGGGCCCATGGCCCCGGGGGGGGGGGGGGGGGGGGGCACTCAAATTATTTTTTGACGGGGGTGTGCCTCACGGAACTCTGAAATGGGGGTCTGAAGAGCTGACTACAAGCACAAAATATAGGGTCTTTGGAGCTACAAAAACCCTGAAACGGGAGTTAAGGGGTCTAAGGAGCAGACTAAAACTACAAAATACATAGACTTGGAGCTACCAAAGACCTACAGAAACCCTTAAAAAGGCTCAAATGGTGGTCCAAGGAGCCGAACTAGAAGAGAATAATGGACTTGGCGCTAGTCAAATACATAGCCAAGTCATTCCGGGGGTATATGGAGCCGAACTAGAAGAAGAATAATGGACTTGGCGCTACTCAACTACCTAGCCATGTTTATTCCGGGGGTCTATGGAGCGGCAATTTTTGAAAATCGGGTATCTTTAGAGCTGCGATCGGGTGTGAAAAAGGGGTTCTTTAAGAGGCACATATATACCCGTCTTACATTATACATGAGTGCCCCCCCCCCCCCCCCGGGCCCATGGCCATGTACTTCTTTTTTTTTTTTCGGTGTAAATGTTCCCCCTGTTATTTTGTTATTGGAGGCACATGCCACAACAAAACACACACACACACACACACACACACACACACACACGCACACACACACACACACACACACACACACACACGCACACACACACACACACACACACACACACACACACACACACACACACACACACACACACACACACACACACACACATACAGATATATACATGTATGAAAAGCTCTGTTTCTCTTCTTTCATTCGATGTACAACTTATTATGCAGAATCTTCTTCGAGGCTTAATGATGATCATATATTGAGAACATAAAGAAGAACAATATTCTGCTAGGATCGAACATTTAGCCACTACAGTACGTCCCAGAAAGAATGGTAGCCTACAGTTGAAAAAATATTTAAAAAAATATTAATATGAAGGTGATTTTTAGAATATACATATAATATATGTATATTTATTAAAGGGGAGGAGAATTGCGCTTTCATATGCTCTTTGTTTGATATATTTCCCTTCAGCGGATCCCGAATTATGTCTCATTATATGAAAATACAAAAACCCATTAGTGCCGATTTGCGTATATTCCCTGACTGCCTGATGGACAGTTATTGCACACATTTAGTCTTCTCACTAAGAATTATAATATAATAACGATGGGTGGCTAGATTACAATTAGATTAGTCACTGCTGATGTTGGAACGGTTAAAGGGATAGTTGAGTTTTGGTATAGGGGGGCAATTAACAAAATATTTTTTGTGAGATAATGAAAAACTGACTGTCAAATTTGAAAGAACATACAATTTTAATGACAGAATAAACTTTATTGGAACAAAATCGGTTCAGAAACGGCTGAAATATCCATAAACATAATATTTTTATTCAAAAATTCTTCACATGGGGATATTTTGACTTTTAAGAAAAATTAAAAAATTTGCTTAAAGACTACTTTTAACAAAATCTGATAAGGTTTTTAAAAAGTTGTTGATGATATCTCTACTGAATCATTATTTTAACAAAACATTAAAGGGGTAGATCAGTTTTGGTAGAGAGGGCGCTGCAGATCACAATTTGTTTGTAATGAGGTAATGAATAACTATATGTCAAATTTGAGAGAACGTGCTATTTTAATGGCAGAATAAACTTTATTTGGTCAAAATCGACCCAGAAACGGCTGAAATATCAATAAATATATCTGATCTAATAATTATTTGGGGCCCAAATAATTAGACGATTTTTCAAAAAATTAAAAAATGCTTGCACTTTTTCAACAATTTTCAAAAGAATTTTTTAAATAGTTGTTGATGATCTCTCTATTTAATCATTATTTCAATAAAACATCACATGCATAATTTTGTATGAAAAATGATTGAAACCAATGCCTTTTTTAAAAGCGCCCTTTTGTATTTTAATGGCTCTTTTTTTTATGATAACGGGCTTTTTACTTAGTTGTTTGCAATTTTGTATACCTTTCGAGTATGGTAGAGTTATAACTATTAGTTTATAATGTTACTGTCCAGGTTCGGTTACAAAAGTTCAGCCTTACCAAAACTCCTGTGTACTACCCCTTTAAATTACCTTCATTATGTTCCAACTGTGCCATTTAGCGCCACCTCTTGGTGAGTTACCATATAGTTTTGTGTGGAATAAACGGGGCGACCAATGGCCAGACCCCCCGAGTTATGGCACCTGAATAACCTAGTGTTGCAGTCTACTTCTATGAGTATGAGTAATCATCACCTACAATAGTTATAACCCATCCCAGATAAAGAGTACAATCTAAGAATGTTACACCATTCTTTCTGGGACATACTAACTGTATATTAACTCTAATTTGATTACACAGGCGTTATTATAGTACATTTTCAGGAGTATTTTGCATTACAATACATGTATAATTATGATGATGACACACAATACATGTTATACCAAGTAGAGAAAGACATGCAGATTTTCTGGAAGAGAGAGTAAAAAATAAAAAAGGCACATTTAACGATGCTTAGCTTCCCATTTCACCACACAAACCCTTTTTCAAGGGTCATTTATTTATTTCTTTCACAAACAAAATTTGAAAATAGAATAATAGAACAAACAACATAAGCAAAAAATTGGAAGTACAATATTCAGTCAATATACAACCCAAATGGGTTTTTTCTAAACTAATCATGAAAGAAAGAGGAGACCTTAAAGAAGCTGGGCTTGTAAGAGCAAGGTCCCCAGAAAAAACAATACATCAATAACAACAAGTAGTTTGGCCAATACAGATCTTTTCGGTAACTTTCCTAGAACTGTTATTTGGCTTTAATATAAACATAATGTAAGCGCTGATACGCCTACATGTGATTACTAAAACTAAAAGTATTTGCTATTTGATAGGCATTATCGTTACTGTGTGGCGATTGTTATAAATCTGAGCTACCAGCAACATCAACCCACTGAAAGAACCAAGTTCGACAGAAATGAAATGTTATATTGACAATACTGAGTAATGTAAAGGATTTCATCTCACTTTATAGTCGTAAATACCAATACCCCCGCCACCACCACTATACTACTACTACTACTAATAAAAATGTATACGAATGTAGCATTATCTATTATCTTTACCCTTTTTTCTTTTCTTTTGTTAAAATTAATTTCCAAACTCGAAGACGGAACATCCTATCAGCCCAAATCATACTACATAACAGGCTCGGAGCCAGGGGAAGGGGGTGCGTTGGTTTGGTACGCACACCCCCCCCCCCCCCCCCCCACCCTCCATCCCTAAATTTACTTTTTGTATCGGTCTCGGCCACCTAAACCTAAACCAGTCTAGGGCAAGGATCGGTCTTGTTGAAGACCCCCCCCCCCCCCCCCCCCCCCCGCTTACACGACTCAACCAGTGGTCTCGGTCTCGGTCCTGTTTTGGTAAATTACGCACCCCCTTGGAAAATCCTAGCTACGGGCCTGTATAACAATAATACAACTACACCATAGTCCCTATACACTATCTACATTAACAATCAAAACGGGAGGAAAGGCAAAGATATAAAAAAACAAAAACGGTCGTATCATATTTGACAATACAGTTTCTTAGGATCTTGATTCATACAATTAATCCATTCAGATATTTTGTATAGACAAATATTGAAGTCTGAGTGGATATGCAATTTAAGTTTGACTTAAAGGGACAGTCCCCCTTTTACAAAACGTCTGAACAGTTTCCAGTTGAAGGATGAGGATGAATGAAACACACACAAACAAAAATAAGATCGAACAGCCCTATAATTTGGATTCTACGAATGAAAAACGAATGCGTCCCTCCATCAGACTATATATCGGTCAATAAAAGAGTTTAACGGATTTAGCATAATATTACAACTATATATTGTACTTATTCTTGAAAAGGTATTGTGAAGCCGACATTTGTAAAGGTATGTCACGGAAAAAATCTCAAATATGAAGAATCTGTAATTACATGTAGTCAGTTTAAGCGAGGTTTGGTTATTTTGCCTATATAGTGTGCGGTCATGCTATTCTTATTTGTGCGCGGGTCACGTAGCTAGCGCGGGTCACGGAGGGGTCCCGCATAGCGTTGTGGTACTTCGTGGAATTTGTGTACGAACTTCCTCACTGGGTGAATATACATATAATGCACAATAAACCGTCGTCCAACGGTTTATTAGTTTTAGGTCTATAACTCCACGAAAAAGAGATTTCAAGCCCTAATTTTTCAGGCATGCTATCAAATGACATTTTCTTTCAGATAAGACAATGACCTCGCAACTTTTGAAATAAGGCTTGCAAAAGAGGGAATGTCCCTTTAAAGGTGAAGGACAGTAGTGGGAAACGCCCCACCCCCTAAAAATGAAATGTACGCTCTTATTACCAACCAAGTGACAGAACATAGTTTTACTAACATGGGATTATACAAATTTGGCCAAGAAACCGCCTACTAATTGATATATTTGCAAAATTATAAATTGATCTAGACCGGATAGACATCGCCAACGCGGAATCGCTCATACGCTACGTGTTTTACGACCACGTACAATTACACGAGGTGTTCGCTATACAGGCTTGTCCCTAGCTTGTCGATATCTCCCCCAGCGCTAGCGGCGCGGGCAGGTCTGAACGGGCGGTGGATTTATGAATTTCGCAGGCGGATATTGGATTTCTTCCGATATTTCTGTATTTAACGATTCTTAGGTTCGGATTTTACCACAAAAGCCCTATTTCAATACATATTTAACAATATTGATCAATATAGATGTATTCGGCTACTTTCCCGAAACTGGACTTGGGCTTTAACTTAGTTTATTCCAATACGGTACGTGGCCCCATTTCTTTAACAGATTGATACATAATGTTAGCTTATTGTTTTATTTTACGTATGAAGCTTATGAAGCTTTTTTACAGACTTATAACATAACAGAGCTATTTTTCATCAATATATTGTTTAATTCTTTTAAGCGAATATAAATGTTTTACGACTTTTGATTTTAGGTGTTCAATTTGTTTGTTCAATACATGTTCAATATGAATGCCTAGATATTTACAAGCAGACACTCTGTATAACAGTATAATCTATTTAAACAGGATATTCATTAAAATCATAAAAGGGATCTAACTTTGTTAACATGTGCAAAAAGTGATGAGTGGTTGATACAATGTAAATTGTTATTATTTGATACGTCCAATGGGTGTTGTATGAAGGTTTCAAGTTAAATGGACGTTATATGGCCGAGTAATGAGCAAAAGTGCAAAGTGATATCACTTACTCATTGCACTCACTTTGTACCGGGTTTTTGCGGTCCAGTGGATAATTTAACACTTCAATCGTAAATATTTTTTAACGAAAGGGAAATTTGAAGAAAAAAAAACCTGTCCCTATATGCTTTGTTTGTTAATATGAATACAACAAGGTATGAGGGAACCGCTAGAATTCCAATTGAATTTTGGATTTGGACAATGTTACTGAGTCCCTTTAATACATTTTTCAGTTTAGTTTATTTCCTATAATCACAGCTTCACACTTGTGAGCATTAACAACTAGATTATATTCTTTAAGCCATACAGAAATCACCTTTAAATCATCATTCAAAGTATCAATTATTTCACTACTGGATCAAAACAAACGTGACTCGTCTGCAAATTATTATAATATTATTAATTTTGTTAGGAAGGTCATTTGTATATAATGACTTGTCAATGTAGTGAACCTTTTGGCACGCCACCCTTGACCATTAGCTACACTTCAATCTACACTTTAATCTGAGATAAAATACCAAATAGCAATTTTAAAAAATCGTGTTACGTTGTGTTACACCCGTGTAACATATCTATAGCCTTTGAATGAAACATATTCGAAAGCAAAGCAAAGCAAGTACATGTATGTAAAACGTGCAACAAAAATGTATATCAATAACCTTCAAGGATCCTTGATCAAATAAATATTATTGATTTCAATCAAAATACATGCCTTTTAAAATAAATGTCTAACGGCTTTTTATAAAAAGTAAGTTCAAATCCTGCCGGAAAGAACACACTCATCCACAGAGTAAACACAGTGTGAACACACTGCGTTTCAAATTGTGAACCACAATTTCGAGCGTTTTCAAAGTGTGACCACACTGTGAACACTGTGAGGGAACTATCGCCACAGTGTGAAACTGACTGCGTTCATAGTGTGTGTTGGCTGTGAAAACGCTCGAATTTTACATTGTGGTCCACACTGTAACAACACAGTGTGTTCAATCTGTGTTCATACTGTGGATGAGTGTGTTCTTTACGACAGGAAACTTAGGGTTAAGTTTAAATGTAATCCTTGTGAACCCCCCCCCCCCCCCCCATCCCACCCCCCCCCCCCCCCCAGGTCATTGGAAATATAACCAGCCTGCAAAAATTGTGATTGTACAATCTTCACTCCCTGGGGAGCATTCCTTCATCTGGATTGACCCTGGCTTCGTTACTTAATCGTCCTGCTTGTTTGGCGTGTGCACTTGTACGTCTCGGTCATCTTCAGGTCTTGGTTGTGGTCATGGTGCTGTTCCTTGGTCCAGTCCTTGTTCTTGGTCTGGTGTTGCTTGTGGCCCTGGAGCTGTTACTGGGTCCAGACCTAGATCTTGGTCTGGCACTGGGAAGACCTGTTCGACCGTCTCGTCAGTATAGGACCAGCTGTCTGTGCCGGTTCTGATGATGTTCCTGGGTCCATTCTCGCCCGATCGTCAGTCTCGTCAGTTGGACCAGTCTGTGCCCGTTCTCCTCCCAGGCTGTGCTTCTTCACGTACTGCCTCAGAAAGCTCCTTGCTCCCCGTTTTCCTTGCTGTACACGTACGTAGCATACCAAAATATAAACAATTACTTCCTTAAACTTGGGACGGGATCGGGCTTATAAAACATAACTTAACCTAAGGCAGTTATAGTTTTAACTATGATGCCAAATTTGTTCAGAATAGTGGATACAAACAGGCCTGCCTATTTCTATTTAAAGAAGTAATTGAATCCTCCTGTATCGGAAATTTAATGTATTCCTATGTAAATGGAAATACATGTTTACACAAGTCAAACAAACAAAAAGCGAGGCGAACGATAATACATAAAGAAAGGGAGTTATCGCAGGTGATAGCTATACTTCCACTGTTGGAACACTTTGTACAGTTTTGTTTCAGAACTTTAATATATTTGTTTAACTTAATAGAAATACATGTTTACAAGAGACGAAAAGCTCCTTGCACTGCTTTAATAATATATTTCCTTACTAAATAGAAAGTTTTTAATTATTTGCATTGATAACGGACTGCACGAACCTCTATGAGGAAATCTTTATCGCCTTCTTGGAGATTAAAATCGGTCGAGCCGATATACACGGTATCGATGCCACATGTTCGATCCATGTCATCCTCCTGATATAAAGGATAAAAGAGAAAACAACATCAACAACACCAGCAGCGACGCATATTTCAGCTGTTCAACAATTGTAATAGCGTTAATCACAGTATTTGTGTTTTTGTTCTTCACAATTGATATTAAAATACTCGTAATTCGGTTTGTTAATGTTATTATATATGATGATTATTGTACTGAAATATTAATCAAATATAGGAAATAGCGTTTATGAGCATGGCATCCCATTGTTAAGAAAATTAATAAACATATATATTATCAATGTTGCAACTTGAAGCATAGCACATGCCAGTAACAGATCATATCATTACAAAACAGTGTTTTTTTTTACTACTTCTACCACCACTACTACTACTACTACTACTACTACTACTACTACTACTACTACTACTACTACTACCTCAAAATTGTACAGAATGCACAAACAAATACGGCCTGTTGATCAATACATATTTCAATGAGAGAAGCATCAATATTCTGATTTTTGGGTTGAAATAGCATACAACATGTTTTATCAATATTCAACCACTACTACTACTTATAATACTTCTACTTCTACTACTACTACTACTACTACTACTACTACTACTACTACTACTACTACTGCTACTACTACTACTACTAATAATAATAATAATAATAATAATAACAATAATAATAATAATAATAATAATAATAATAATGATGATGATGATAATAATAATAATAATAATAATAATAGTAATAATAATAATAATAATAATAATAATAATAATAATTATTATTATTATTATAATAATAAAACAATGTAAGTAATAACAATACAAAATAAAATATATATAAATTATATATATATATCAATATTAGCAATAATTATAATAATATAACATATTTATAAAGCGCACTTATCTAAAAAAATTACTCAAGGTGCTATATTACACTACAAAAAAAAAGAACATTTAACAGTATTACCTCTCTCTGACACAAATTTAGCAAGTATCTTACAAGTAAAACTACATTAATAACTTTGATTAAATAAAAAAAGCCTTCATATGCCTCTGGAAAGTTTCCAGGCACTGCACATTACGAATGTTAGGGGGTAATTGAATTTTCATCCAGTCACATGTTTTGTCCGCCCTCTCAGTAGCCCTCAGCCAGAATGTTCGCCAATACACCACCCCCTCCCCAACACAAGGTATTTAAACAACGGTGTAGCTAGTGGGCACATGCACTGCCCCCCTCCCATTAATTTGACAAAAACAATTACAACATAAAGGGGCAATATGATATAAAAGAAACAAATTCGGGCAAACTCTTGTTACACTCATCAGGCTAAGTCATGTTATTTTAAGGCAATCTATCGTCACTTTCGGGCAAAACCATGTTATTTTCGGACTTACCCATACACAACATAACTTTTGGGCAACAAAGAGGCGAAAACCTTTTTTTTTACGGGAAGGATATTTATTCGGGTAATATACCTCAGCCCCCCCCCCCCCCCCCCCCCGAGAATAATGGTCCCCTACGCCCATAGGGGCTCATCAGCTCACCATCACGAAGATCCGCTTGACGTTGACCAGGAGGGTGTCTTGTAGGGCCACCAGGAAATTCGAGAAGGTCTTGATGTCGCGCTTGCAGTATCCTTGGAATCGGGTTCTGACAGCCACCCCCTTCTTCTCCGCGAACGCAATCAACTCAAGGTAGGTGATCTAATATTAGCAAACAGATATGATTGCACACAAAACAACAATTAAAGGATCTAAAGCGTCTAGATGGCCTAATTTTCACTATTAGGCTCTCTACAAGTAATTTTCCCCAAGAAAAAGAATAAGGTAGTCATTTCTCATGAAATCAATACATTTTGGGGCTAATTAGTAAATTAGTAAATCGCCAAAATGTGACGTCATCTAAAGAACTTCGCTCTTTACATGATGTCTCTCTAAATTCTGTAGATGACGTAAGCCGATGAATTGTCAATCAAATGTCAATCACGCTGCTGATTTCGCCGCTGCTGATTTGGCTGCTATAAGTGAGATTTGGAATTAGAAAATTAGCCTAAAATCATTACTGTGTTTATTTTTGTGGAGTTTTTTTTTTTCGACGGACCTAATTCACAAGTCATCAACTATGGAGTAAGTGACAAAATACGTTGATTTCTTTAGTTCCGTTACAACAGTAATCGTAGAAGTGTTAAATGTATTGGTTCGGGCCTTCTTCCCGCCTTCACCCTTCAATACAAAGGTCGACTTCGTGAAGGGGGTGGGGGCTGTGCCCCCCAATATATGCAATAATTTGGAGAAAAAAAACAAACAACAAAACCCGGAACATTTCTTAATAGACAAAGAAATACATCATAGTTTGTGTGCCCCCAATCGGTCTGACCGCGCTACTCCACTGAATGTCGTTCGTTTGTTTCTAAACCGCGACACATGTGTTCTTCAGCAAGACATATTAACCACCTTCGCTGCTCTTGACCCATATTTAGCAGCTCGGCTAAACCCAAAATGCTCCGAGCGCTTTGAAACTTCTATGATCAAGTGCTATATAAAATGGACTATTTTTATTTCTCGTTTTATAATAAGCGAAAAGATCTTTGTTGAGACTAGCGCGAAGGGTGCTATATTTAGGATATCTATGTAGCTCCTGTGGCTCAAGCCTCGATGATTTGTTATGCCTTGAAGATTTGTCAAAAAACTATTATTTATATTATGTTCGGAAAAGGAAAATAAACAAAATAAATGCATACTTGTATATATAAATATTGGTGATATAAATACATTGAAATATAATTTTAAATAAAAAATGTACGGTAGTTGGCGACAATAGTCACTATTGACTAATCGCCATAAGAACTAAACAACAACAACAACAACCCCATTGAGGGAACAGACCGATCAACTTACTGCAGGGAGCTGGGGGTGATTCACAAAGATCCCGAGTCGAGCTTAAGACTAAGTTGGACTTAAACATTATGGAAAGCCATTAGTTTCTTTGTAAAATTATTAAACGAGTTCTTTAAACAGGCCTATAATTTTGATAAAAATCATTAACGTTTTCTTTTATCAAAAAAGTGGTAAAATGTTGTTGAAAGTTTCAAATATTCGCATTTGGCTTCTTGAATATCTTTAATTCCGAAGCTACAAATGGCTTTCCATAATTTTTAAAGGGATAGTTGAGTTCTGGTAAGGAGAGTACAGTTTTGGTCAAACGGAATTTTAGTAACCAAAACCTGCATCATTACATTACAAACTAATAGTTATAACTCGAAAGGAATTCAAAATTACAAATGACTTTAGTAAAGATCCTGTTATCATTAAAAAAGAGCCGTTAAAACTCAAGAGGGCGCTCTCTTAACACTCATCGGTTTCAACCATTTGGAATAAAATAGTGTGCATGTGATGTTTTGTTGGAATAGTGATTAGATAGAGAGATAATCAACAACTATTAAAATACTAATTTTGTAACTTTTTGAAAAGAGGAAGCATTTTTTTAAATTTTTAACGGCTGGTTCAAAATTATCGAATAAGTGTGGGGCCCCACATTTATTACAAATGGCTATGTTTATTGATATTTCAGCCGTTTCTGAACCGATTTTGATCAAATAAAGTTTATTCTGTCATTAAAATATTATGCTCTTTCAAATTTTACACTCAGTTTTTCCTTATCTCACAAAAATAATTTTATGTAGGCAGCGCCCTCTCTAGCAAAACACAACTATCCCTTTAAGACCTACTAAGTGTAAAGTTCGACTTGGGATCTTTGTGAAACACCCCCAGGTATCAATGGACTAACCACGTCGTTATGATCCCGATCAAGACTGTCGAATACATGAGAAGCGGTCACGTCCTTGCCAAACAGCGTCTCCTTGTGGGCGACCGTGACCTATAGAAAGGAAGACGAAAAGATTTATAGCGTCAACATCAGCTAGTTCCATTGTTATTTAGTCATCATTATCCATTCATTGGGTGGACAACTATAGTTAGTTTCCATAGGGATCAAGACATAGTTCGTGTGAATAAATTACACGCGTATTATTATTATTAGTATTATTATTAGTAGTAGTATTATTAGTAGTAGTATTGTTATTATTATTATTAGTATTATTGTAGCGGTGTCTGCTTTGAGAGGAAACTTTTGAACAAGCTTAGAAAACTAAATCACTTTGAGCACATTGCCAGGAGATGGAGTTGATATATATACTGCAATGAGCAATTGAATGAAAACGTGTTGCAGAGTCGTCCATCCACATCTTAATTTGACAGAGTACCCAGGGAGCAAAGGGGGTTTTACAGACATGGAATGTTATAAAAGGTTGGGGCCCATAATTGTAGAAGCACAACCTAGGTGCACAACCTCGCAAACTAGCTACTGGAAGTCCACAAAACACATATAAAGGATTTTACCCCTACTGTACGTTAAAAGCGCCTTAAATCCTTAGGGTTCATGAATGTTCTACTCTGATATTTTCAAGATTACACCCATACGCATGCTGCTATCATCGCAATTCTTTGGATATGTCTTCCATATATGTTTGTGCATCTTTAGATACCAAATTGTGCCTTTTTATATCTATGGTTTGTATGTCACGTGTCATTATATGTCACGTGTCAGACATAGAAAAAGAAATTTTACATACTCTTATGGACAAATATTCATGGAAATGTTTCAGATTATAGAATGACATATTTTATATCTATTAAAACATAACATAAATGTTGAATTGCATTTAATATGATATACTGGCAAAACAAATGATAAAAACAATACAAAACAAAATAATTTGAAACAAGGAACACACATAAGAGTAATAATTGTAATAATTATAATGACAATGAGGTGGCTGCTATATAGCGAACGTTCTGTCTATTTGAGGCTCGCGGCGCCATCATTATTTTTTACTCCCAGAGTCCCAGGCATTGGATACATATACTGTAATAAATCCAGCACACAAGTACACATTTCTACTCCCTGGGGAGTCTTCCAGCTTGGCACCTTGTATGCGAAAACAGTGCTAAAAAATCACGTTCCATCCTTCTGGGCAATCTCTGGTTCCGAACTCGGGACCTCATGATTGGAAGGCATGTGTCCTTCAATCGTTATTACAAGCAAAACCTTTATAATATATTGCAGGCCTTTGTAAACATTTTCAGGTCTAGAAAGATACATAAAATAACCATAAAATCAATAATGTTTATAATGATTATAAACCATATTTGCTTTCTTTTTTTATTGTGTATAATATTTCAAACAAATAAATTTTGTTGTTATGCATTGTCGCATTTTACATTACAAACCTGCATACAATTTGGTTGCGATTGGCACTCAATATTATAATAGGGGGCTGGGGATACGAGGGTGTATATCGACATCGTTTGGAAATACAAAGTCAAAATAACAGGGTATGAAAGCTGTCATATCTTTGGGATGAGTCTTTTTCCACTGATTAGATGACATTCTTGTAAAGCTTAACAACTACCATTCATACGAAGAAGAAAAGCCAAGAAGTACACTTATATTCCCACATTGTACTCAAGGAAGGGGGTTAGTATCGTTATCAAGGATAGTCTGTTGAAGATCCTAAAAGAGGGGACAAGCTACAAAGTGACACATTAAACAACCATCCTCATGCGACATATCACATGAAGAAATCAGTTTTATTTAGATGCCAATATAATATACTTATGGTATTTTCACAAATGTGAAATACACTAGACTATACTTTTGGATATGTTGATTTATACTACTAAAGAATTTTGCTGAATGATATCCCTCTAAAACTAAACAGCATAAATGTATGTACATTACATCATCCGCTAAAGAGTAACAGTGATGTGCTCGACAATCATTTAGTTTTTGAACCATAGATGTTTTGCAGGAAACCCTCTGAGGTTCCTCAGTGAGAGCAGTGTTTGAATAAACCGCTTAAATCTGCCCTGAATTCAACTAGACAATGTGAGCAATTAATGGAAGGGAATTTTCATGTCCGAGTCCTAGTCTTTAATCCACAAATCTGAAGACTGGTTTCTTGATTATCTGTGGTTTCGGGTATTAAGTGGCTCACAGAGTTTTCACCAATGTCAATGACGACATCATTACATGTGTCTGTATAATGAAGGATCTTAACTCGGGTAGTATATACCTGAAATGTGGAAACCACCACCCTAATTTACACATCCCTATGAAATTAGTGTGACACTTTTGACCATTACATACATTAAGTGATGGGTAATGCATTTATTACAAAATACGGCTAGATATTCGTGATCATTGGCAAGTAAGGCAATTTTTAATGAGTTCTGGAGACACATGCAGTCACCTAATGTAACCATAGCTGTTAATCCATCATCCTGACCAGTTCGAGGATTCAAATCTTTGAAAAGCTGCAATATACAAGCAATTAAAGATCTTTTCTCAATAAAGGAGATGCTTCTCCGTATAAGCTGTGATCACCATCAATGACAAGTATGCAATGTCACGAATTCAAACAGTATAATTATGTTGTTCTAAATTGTAAGGGTTCTTTCGTGATGGATATTCTATATGTAGGCCTATTACATATATTTGCATTCCATAGTCTATATATATTTGCTATATCTACATTATGTGCATTTCATTATCAAGATGTGAAATAAATAAATGCGTTTACTTCTATTATGATGATTTAGGAAAAACATATACCAAAGATACACTATAAAGAACTCATATTCTTATGTATATTATTGTTTTTCATACTTTATGTGTTCTATTGTTTTATTACTTTTTTAATATCATTTGAAAAACTTTCCCGAATAACATTGAATGCCATTTGAAGACTTCCAAATAAAAAGTGTGTAACGTTTTAAGTAGTCTAAACATTTCAATGCGTTTTTTGTACATAACTTAACATGCAATTTCATGTTGTATGTATGACACGTGACTTAAAATTGACACGTGACACATTAAAAAAGATATGATGCAGTCAAATGTGGTATCAAACGATGCACGAGACCCTACAGATCACGAATCTGACGCAATTTGATGATATCATTATGCGTTTTAGTGTTATTGTGAAAATAGCAGAGACAAACCTTCATGAACCCTAAGGATTTAAGGCGCTATTTACGTTCATTAGGGGTTAAATCGTTCATACGCGTTTTGTGGACTTCCAGTAGCTAGATCGCGAGGTTGTGCACCTAGGTTGTGATCCTAGAAGGACCTAGACGACATTTCTGGTGCACAACCTTTTATAACATTCCATGTTTGATATCCTAAAAAAGGGGGTGTTTGCTCCCTGGGTAGAGAGTGTCTTGGATAATTGATAAAGGGTGCAACACACATGGCACTGTTGCATAAAACTTTTCCATTTTGTTAATGTCCACTCATTGTAATTACCATGGCAACAGCTATAATTCTCCATGCTAATTGGCTGTTGACATGCATCATGTAACAATTGGAAAAGTTTTATGAAACGTGTTCCTGAATCCTGGCAGAAGAAAGCGTTACCTGGCGTGCTTCCGCTTGCTGCAAGCCTTTTCTAGTGCATGTATTTGTTCTTTTGGGGTAACATCACAATTGTTGACGATGATTTATTGATCTAAACGAGTCAGAGGAAGGATATCAAATGACATACAATCTGTCCGTGTTTCTACGTTGCAATATGTTGAAATATAATACACACACACCGCAAAACAAAATCCTAAACTAAGTGATTATTGCGTTGGTAAAGGCATTCTCTAGTTCCTCTCGGCATACTCGGTTGATTACACCTGATTGGTTTGCAACGAATGGTCACGTATCACGTATCACGTTCACGTTTTGCGCCCCTTCGTGAAACAGGTCACCCAAGTCTACGAAGTGTTTGGTTACGTGACCCAACAGTTTGTTGATATATGCAATCCACGAAAGCTCACGTAAATTGGCGCTTGCGTTAAAAAAAATAATGTAAATTGTTGTTGAGAAGAGACTAATTATTGGTTTAAATTCAACCGAGAACCAGTCCTAATACGGGCGTAGACATGTCACTATGGAGTTTTCGCAAGCCACGTTGTCTATGAGGACGACGAATAAGTGACGTCATTTAAGAGAGAAATGACGTCATTGAGGTTGTCTCTCGTCTTCAGGCCAATTTGCGCACTTGTCCATCCCCGATTTCAGGTTCGTTGGAAAATCCATACCCCGTCTTCAAAATGACGTAATCAGATGATGATCAACATGTATGTGTGTGTGTTTTATACGTGTGTATGTCTATGTGCGGTGGATATTTGTGTAAATGTGGTGTGCGTGTGTGTGTGTGTGTGTGTGTGTGTGTGTGTGTGTGTGTGCGTGCGTGCATACGTATGTGCTTTTATGTTTGTCTGTGTTCGTAAGTGTGTGTATGCGTGTGTTTGAATGCATGTGTGTGTTTGTGCGTGAATGTGTGTGCGTTTGTGTTTGTTTGAGTGCGAGTGCGTGCGTGTGTGTATGTCTGTGCGTGAGTGTGTATATATATGTGTGTGTTATTATGTTTGGTCAAGGTTATTATGTTTGGTCAAGATTTATGATACTTATTATATTTTATTTGTGTAAGATTTATGACATTTATGATATTTATATATTAAATGTAATTACTCCTTTTTTTGTTTGTTTTTGTTTGTTTTTTGGTGCATTGATACTATGTGATACTATGTAATAATCTTACTAGTGTAGAAGTTAGGAAGAGGAAAAGGGAAGAAAATACAATTTAGTGCTTGGCGGGGATGGGTTCTTTCTTGGGTTTAAGGGGGGTGGGGGGGGGGGGGGGGGGGAGTAAACGAGACGTGAAGGAGTATCATGTCGTTTTCTCTTTTTTTCTCTTTTACTGAAACCTCCATTATGTTTATTTCATGGTAGGTGAATTGAATATTACTTGATTTGTATTTGTATTAAATTTTATTTTTTATTTTTTTCAATGTAAGAATCATTTGTCATTATACTATAATTGTTGTATTTCTTAACATTGAACATGTTTTATTCAATTGGAAATGTTATATGTTTGGAGGAATAAAAAATCACTTTTAAAAAAAAGTGTAAGGGTGTGTGTTGTGTTTTAGTGCTTGTGTGTGCATGTGTGTGAGTTTTTGTGTGAGTGTGTTTGTTGTGTGTGTGCGTGTGTTGTGTGTGTGTGTGTGGTGTGTGTGTGTGTATGTTGTGTGTTTATATTTTGTGCGTGTATGTGTGTGTATGTTTGTTTGAGTGGGACTGTGTGTGTGTGTGTGTGTGCGTGTGATTGTGTTCCTATGAACGTGTGTTAGTGGGTGTTTGTCATGATTGTGTGCGGGAGGGAACGACGTCATTGTGAACGCACGTTGACTACAGCCAATTCGCATCGTTAGAGGACGAGAAATGCGTCGTCGTCCACACTTGCGAAAAGAGCCTATTGATACCCATTCAACTGGGGGGGGGGATGATCTATTCATTCATCCCCCCTGATGAATAGGTATTACGTAAGTCGCTACGCCCATGAGTCCTATTATATACCAACTACAAGTAGCTATAGTTCGGATGTCATATGATTTATTTGATTGATTGATTGATTGATTGATTGATTGATTGATTGATTGATTGATTGATTGATTTATTACTTGATTGATTGATTGATTGATTGATTGATTGATTGATTGATGATTGATGAATTGATTGTTAGATTAAATGATTGATTGATAGATTGACTCAATTTTATCACCATAATTATAAATTATTTAATTCAATCATTGTTTTAAAGGGTACCACCACCCAAAAATAATATTCTTATAAATGAAAGGTAACATCTTTAGTAGTCCATTCAATCAACAAGTTCACAAAAATATGCTTCCAGAAAAAAATTATACAACTGGAAAACGCATCACCATTCTAAAGCATGCGTTCATGGGTCTGCAATACGAATACTACTTTGTACAGAGCAAACGAATCGTCCGGGATTCTATTGTCTCCAAACGTACGCGTGAATAGCATTGGCGCACTCGCAAATGTTTGGCCCGTACGGAACCAGGAAATAATATTGGCTCCGTAAGTGGTGGTAATTAATTGGTTTGTTTACGAACAGTCACGTGTCACGTGTCACGTTCACGTTTTGCGCCCTTTCGTAAAATAGGTCACCCAAGTCTACGAAGTGTTGGGTTAAGTGACCCAACAGTTTGTTGATATACTGTATGCAATTCATGAAAGCTCACGTAAATTTGCGCTTGCGTAAATTTTTTAAATGTAAATTGTCGTTGAGAAGAGACTAATTCTCTGTAAATTTAATCGTGAACGAACCAGTCCTACCTATACTGTTATACCAATTATAGGCGCACCCAGGCCTGGGGGCAGGGGTACGGACACCCCTTACCCCCCCCCCCCCCCCCCCTTACATAATTCTCAATAAATGTCTTGGTCTCGGCCTCGAAATTTGTGACCGGTCCTGGTCTCGGCCTCGGCTGCGATCATTTTCTACGGACACCCCCTACCCCCCCCCCCCCCCCCCCCCCACACACACTCCCTACACCCACCCTAGCTAGTTCGGATGTCAAATACTTGAATTGATTTATTTAATATTGATCGGTTGGTGTGATTAATTTTTCATTGATTGATTGAATAATGATTGACTGATTAATTGATTGATTGTTATATTAAATGATTGATTTATAGATTCACTCGATTCAATCACCATAATTTCACACTATTAATAAAATCATTGTTGTATTACTTTTAAACTCATTGATCACTGCACTCACTCACTCACTCACTCACTCACTTTCACATGCATGCACATACAACGCCGTTAACGGCCACGCGCAGACGTCGAGCACGGGAACTTCAGGCGTATGCGAACTGAATGGTCCGCTTCGTGTTGCAGTTCAGCTGGAAATCAACATTTGCCAAAATCAACGCACGACACGTCTTTAGAAATACTCTAATAACAAGACAAATAATGCAAGTGGTATGGTTGTACATTACCTAAATGACAGAACTGCATATTATCGTCTCAGATTACTCTGAATTATGCACGTACATATTATAAACATAATGATTGAAATGATTTGATAAAGGGGTATCGGCATTTTCGTCGACATTTTAAAATCTTTTTGTGCGTGTATGTCTAGTCTTTAAGTAACAAGCGCTTGCAATTTAAACAATATTGATTAAACACTCACGTCACGTTTTGGTTAACGCGACACTTTTACCGGCGTGGAAAACAACGAATTATGGTCGGCCCTACACTTCGTAAATTAGAGTCACCTTTTTAACAAAATATCTCAAAACGTGAACGTGACACGTGATACGCGACACGTGACTGTTCGTTGCAAGCCGTTTTGTCTTGTTTTCTTGTCTGTAATAAGGAAATAGTACAAAATCATTGTATGCTTCCCTTTTTCCTTGAATTCACTTGCCAATTATATTATTTTGTTGAATGTTAAAGTTATGATCAATTTGTATATCAATGCATAGGCGTAACGGGGGGGGGGGGGGGGGGGGTTATGGGTTCACCCGCCCCCTTCCTTGACCACAAAATGACTGTTTACAATTTGTAGCTGGTCTTGAGACCACACTTTAGCGGTCGCGACCATCATTATGGATGGTCTCGGCCTTGAAAATTGCGAAGAATTCTGACATTCTCGGCATCGAAAATGTTGAAACAATTCTCGGTCTCGGCTTCGAAAATTTTCAAATTTCTCTTTCGTTATAAAGATATGTATGATTGAAGTGTTCAGATTCATGATTTTTTACTGGATATTTATAACTGTATACAAAGTCAGTGCAATATGTTAGTGCATATCACTTTGCATTTTTGCTCATTTTTGCCACTGGGTCATATGGCTTTCATTTATCATAACATTTTCACACATAACTCGAGTAAAAATATCAGATCACATATATCAATTTCATCAACCAATTGCTAGTGTTTGCACATGTCAACAAAGCAACTAGACCCTATGAAAAGAAAATCGTAAACTGCAGGCCACACCACCATTTAATATATTTACTTTGTAATCCCCTTAGTTAATACAGGACCCGCCAATTTCCCGTGACTAATATGTTATACATGATTATAATCTTTACCTTCTTTAAGGCCTCCTCGAGTTCTTTTTTGCTGATTTTGGCGTTCTTTTCGATGTTGACTTCAGCAAGAAGACTCATGAACTCTGACATCGCCTCCACAATCTCCTCGTGTTTCTTGGTCTCCACGATTTTATTCTGCTTAATCTTAGCTCGGTCTCTATATGGGAATCAAAATAAAGTTATTAATTTTACACACTTACTTACTTACTAAAATACTTACTTGCTTATTTAATTGCTTAAATACATACTGAGCACTTACTTCCATGCTTATTTGCGTTCTTACTTCCTCACTCAATTCTTATTTACTAATTATCAACATACTCACAAACTTTATCACTTACTGACTTACTAATTGTGAAACATACTAACTCTTTTACTTACCCACTCACTTAATCACTTACTTACTCAGATAATACTCACATACTTACATACGTACTTAATTACTTACATACATACATACATACATACATACATGCAGTACATACATACACTTACTTACTTACTTACTTACTTACTTACTTACTTACTTACTTACTTAATTACTTACCTGCATGCTTGCTTGCTTGCTTGCTTACCTACTTACTTAATTACTTACTAACTTATTTAACCTAAAATGGGGCTACAATGTTTGATCATCATCTTTAAATGTTTTACCCAGTATTACCCCGGTCATTGGACACACTCATAAACAATCCACACAATTGACGTGCACTTTCTATTCCCTTGGGAGCAATACTTGCTGGGCAGCCATAAGGCGCACTCAACGGTATATTGAAGAAAACACGTTCGCAACCTACCGGGCTCTCATTCATACCCCATACTATAGAAAGAGAGCGTACTGGGGAAGGAGTTATTAGAAATAAGAACATGATAACAACAACGTTTTCCATTTATATAGCACAATATCATCTACTGAAAATACGCGTATGCATTATTCACTCGGTCATCGGACACACATTCGGAAACACTACAAGAAAAATAGAAATATACGGAAGAAGCTAATTATATATTTGGTGAAGGAGGATATTGAGTGTCATTACTGTCACTGTTTATATCGAGTAAATTGAGAAATATGATCTACCGTGGAGACCCAGTTGGAAACATTTGATAAAGACAGTCCACTAAGCGATACAAGTATTAAATATAACCAGTGTTTGTATATTACCGAGAGAGTTTGGTGTCCGGTTTGTCCTGCTGTTTGTAGCGCTCATCCCGTTCGATCATGTCACTCGTCAGTACATCCTGCTGTGTGCTTGAAAACTATTCACAGTAAGAATATAAAAGCAGAATTAAAATAGTTACAAGTGGATTTTAATTGCGGTAAAAAAAAACATCACACCTCTGTACAAGAAAGATTTTCTTTTACACTGGATGATGAGAGTAATTACGAGGGTTATATAGGGCATTATAGGCCAGATATGCATTTCTCTATTCTCTATAGTAATACAGTAACACGTTAATTTAAAAAGCAAACCTAAATAATACAAAAAATCCGAAGCGGTGCTATCTTGCGAATGCCTTGCACACGCTGCTAAAGAAAAAAAGTGCACACAACCTGTTCGTACCACTCTAATTCAGACAGGTTTGTACCGCCCTCTACACCCCCACGAGCAACACCCTTTAACACCCATCATAATGTACATACCAGCATCATGCATGGTGTCTGGTTGCGAATGTTTGTCCTACTCTTATTAAGACGGGTTTGTACCGCCCTCTACACAGCCACGCACGACATCCTTTAACCCCCATCCTAACATACATACTACCATCATGCCCAGTGTCTGGTTGATAATGTTCTTCCTACTCTTATTCAGACAGGTTTGTACCGCCATGTACACCCCCATGCACGACAACATCCTTTAACCCATCATAACGTACATACCATCATCATGCCCAGTGTCTGGTTGCGCATGTTCGTACAAGTTCTCTAATTCAGACAGGTTTGTACCGCCCTCTACATCCACACGCACGATAACCTTTAACACACATCCTAACATACATACCAGCATCAAGCCCAGTGTCTTGTCGGGTTCATCGTTGGCCTTGCCGAATCTCTCCTTCTTGTCCCACAGCCTCCCAATCTCCTCGAGTGGCTGCAGTCTCGACAACATGTTGTCTTCGGGCTTCAGGGACAGCCACCAACCTGGATCAGAAAATAATAATGCGAAATAATGGCCTGACCCCCGTTTCATCGAACTTTTTCAATTGTTGTAACTATCGAAACAGCTAAAATACTTGGCTGATTGGCTGTTGACATGGTATTTACAATGGGCCGTATGCATAAAAACAAGCAATTGCTTGTGCTAGCCTTTTGCTTGAATCGGTATGCACACAAACAAGCAATTGCTTGCAAGCAAAAGCTTTTGCTTACAAGCACAAGCAATTGCTTACTGCTCGTAAACAATTGCTAACCAAACAAGCAATTGCTTAAAACCGTATGCATAAAACGAACCTTTTACTTGTCTTGATAAGGCAATTGCTTGCGTTTTTTCAAGCACCTCCAGACCAGCTTGAGCTCTTGCTTACTAAGGACATTCGCGTTTTAGAATCAAGTTTTCATACCGTTTCAGGATGATTTAGAACTCCTGGTTCCAGAGGTTATGTTGTGATTACATATTTAATCAAATGGCTGTTATTTTAGACATTTATATCCATGTAGGCAATTTTGTTCATGATTTGAAAATATTTGCGTAAGAAAAATACTGTTGCCAGGTCGGGCACGACCAGGGAAAGCTGATATGCAAGGGACTACACGACGTTTGCATACACTACGAATCCCCTTTGTTGTCATGCAGTGCGATGTTCGCACAACCGTAACGATGCTTTGTTCAACACGTAAGCAATTGCTTAGGTAGTGTAAGCAAAAGGTTTCAGCACAAGCAAAAGCTTATGCATACGAAATTAAGCAATTGCTTGAACTTGATCTTTTGCTTGACAAGCTCTTGCTTGTGCTTGAAGCAATTGCATATAAGCAATTGCTACGTTTTATGCATACGGCCCATTAACTGGACATTTACAACAATTTAAACCGTTTTATGAAACGGTGCCCAGGTGCTGGAATGCAGTGGTGTAGCGTATATGGAATGTGAAGTGTAGCAAAACTCCCCCAAAACCTGACCAGGGGTTATTGGAGTTTTGATTGGAAGGGCAAAACATTATTGGGAAGTAAAGTATGTATAGTGAAATATAATACAGCCAACAAATTAATATTAATTCAACCCCCTAGGTAAACAACACAATTACACATGGGGGAAATAAACAAAGCTTGTAAAACTAGCAAGCTAAAAGAAAATATATAAAACATCATGTTACATTACTTTTATTTTAATGACATGTCCAGTGTCTAGTAAATAAAGATAGCAATGATCAGGTAAAGAAGTAGATATTTAATTTGCTTATAAAATAAAAACGTACCATCGAAACAGTGAATGGGATAGTTGCAAAGGACGCCCCCATCGACGTACAAATCGTAGTCATTGTAACGTTGCTTCCGAACTGCACCAAACAGACCTGGTAACGGAGAAAAGCAATGATGGTGATGATAATAATGATAATAATAATAATGATAATGATAATAATAAGAAGACGAAGGAGTAAAAGACGAAGGTGTAAAAGAAAAAGAAGAAGAACAAGAAGAAGAAGAACAAGAAGAAGAAGGAGAAGAAGAAGAAGAAGAAGAAGGAGAATAAGAAGAAGAAGAAGAAGAAGAACAAGAAGGAGAATAAGAAGAAGAAGAAGAAGAAGAACAAGAAGAACAAGAAGAACAAGAAGAGGAAGAGGAAAGAGGAGGAAGACGTTGAGGACGAAGTCTTTATTCTCTTCCTAACTTTACCTTACTGTTTTTAATTATTGTTTGTTGTCATTATTACTAGGGGAGGAGAACCCCCGGCCCCCTGAGCTACGCCACTGGCAAATGTTAATAATTCTAGCCAGTTTAGTTAATATAAGGAGCAGTGGAAAATATTACCTGGAATCGCGATGGTCATTCGAATCGCGTGAATGATCGGCATGTTGGGCGTGGTCTTGACATGACAGTACTCTGTGTCCATGCGACTGAGATTGGTGACCACGATACACAGCTCCTTGCCCGTTAGGTCGTACAGCTGCTTGAAGGTGGTATCGGAGTTACCAGTAACGTCATATACCTTTGTTCCAAACCAAACGAAGAGTTTCTTAGCGGGATTCCAGCCGAAGTTGCGGATGATGTTGGGTATGAGGCTGCAGGAGCCGCAGCTTGCATCTGAAACGATGAAGGGAAATGGATGGAGGAAAAGAAATATTATAATAATAAGGATGATGACGATTGACGGTGTTCCGTAGAAAATTTTCAAAGCCGAGACCAAGTACCTTCAAAATTGTCGAGACCGAGACCAAGGCCAGTGGTTGAGAACCCTCTCAGTGGGGGAGGGTGGGGGGGGGGGGGGGGTGTCCGTAGGAAACATTCAAAGCCGAGACCAACGGTCCTTTACAAATTTTCGAGGCTCTCGAGCCCGAGACCGGGATTCTTTAACCCTAATCCCACTTGGGGGGGGGGGGGGGGGGGCATTTTGCCCCCCCCCCCCCCCCCCCCTGTCGTTTTTTTCGACGTGCATCGAGACCGATTGGAATTTCACGTTCAAACTTCATGACTTTTTTTTTATCTCAAGTCTCCCGCATGTTTTGATATTATAATTCACCCCGGTCGGACATGTAGAACTGATTTTAGAGGTCAATAATTGGTCAACGGTCACAAAAAAATGCAATTTTTGTACAGGTTTCTATGTAATTCATATATCATAACTCCAAATCTGTTACATTGAATTCTAATTTGGATTATTTCTTTGTTATTAGTTTAATTCATACACTTCAGAGATAAATTCTTCTTAAAAAAAAAACAACAACAAAAATAAATAAATAAAATACATAAGAATGAAAACAATGTGGGTACATCCGGGAATACTAATTTGCATATTTGCATATTTTATGCAAATTAGTGATATATTTTATCACCATATAAAACATGGATACGATGAATTACATGATTTGAAAGTATTTTTACAGAAAACCTGAAGAAATCCTGTAATTTCTCTTGATTTTAGATGAAAATCCCAATTTCCCCCAAATTCGTCCAAAATTTGCATATTCAAAATTTTAATTAATAAAAAAAAAAAAAATAATGGTCCAATTTGTTTTCCTTCAAATTCTTATTCTACTTGACCTGTTTTACGTACGTGCCAATTTTCAAATCAATCGGTCCATTCGTTGCCGAGATTTGAGGGGGGGCAAAATGGCCAACCCCCCACCCCCCAGTGGACTCACCCAGTGGGATTAGGGTCAAATGGAGAAGGGAAAAAAATCAAAAATCCTAGAAAAGGTTTTAAAAAAGTTTTTAAAAAAGGGGAATTTTTTTTTTTATAAGTAAAAAATAAAAACAATAAAAATAAACAAATAATGAAATTAAACAAAATATAAACAAATAGTTGTGTTCACACGGTAAAAGCCAGTCTTGTAAGTATCTAGTAAGTATCTTGTGATTTGCAATCTTAACGATATATTGTAAGTACATGTATCTTGTAGGTTGCGCTCGTTTGGACACGCAAAACTCGTTGTTATCTTGTGATTTCCAAACGGACCAGAGCACTATAACACTGATTGCCCATTGAAGTCAAAATTCATTTGGATGGGCATATCTCAGCAAATACTTAACATATTCAATTGATTTTCTGTATATGGACATTATTTTTGAAGCTCTTTCGGAAAATGAAGTTCAAATTTAAAAATTCTAAAAACAGATGCTTATGATGTCATAGATGACATCACACTTCACCATTCTATTGTTTTAGGAAGCCCAGCAAATATTTGCCTTATTTCAACTTTGCACCTTTGTTACACCGACTAGTTAACTTAAAGGGATAGTTGAGTTCTGGTAAGGAGAGTACAGTTTTGGTGAAACTGAATTTTAGTAACCAAAACCTGCATCATTACATTACAAACTAATAGTTATAACTAGAAAGGAACACAAAGTTACAAATGACGTAGTAAAGATCATGTTATCATTCAAAAATAGCCGTTAAAACATAAGAGGGCGCTCTCTAAACACTCATCGGTTTCAACCATTTTGAATAAAATATATTGTGCATATGATGCTTTGTTGAAATAGTGATTAGATAGAGAAATAACCAACAACTATTTAAATACCTATTTTGTTACTTTTTGAAAAGAGGAAGCATTTTTTTGAATTTGTAACGGCTGGTTCAAAATTCTCTAATAAACCTGGGGCCCCAGGTTTATTACAAATTGTTATATTTATGGATATTTCAGCCGTCTCTGAACCGATTTTGATCAAACAAAGATGATTTTATTATTTAAATATTATGCTCTTTCAAATTTTACACTCAGTTTTTCATTACCTCACACAAAAAAAAGTAGTCTAGCGCCCTCTCTACCAAAACTCAACTATCCCTTTAATTAAAGGGAACCACAACTGCAAAATAATATTCTTATAAATGAAAGGTAATTGTTTCGGTAGTCCATTCTACCTACAAGATCAGAATAATTGGCTTCAATCTCTTGCATTATATTTATTAAATGTATGTATATTAAATGTACCTTGTCAAATTCACTTGTAATTTAGCCTTTTTGCTACAAATAGTTGACAAAAAATACTGTGAATTGAAATTAATTGAAATAATGCAGAAATATTATTTAAAAACATTCAACCGGCTTTATAAACAAAATCAAATAAAAATGTTGTCAGCTAGAGAATTTATTTTTCTAGTTTCAATCTAAAAGAGTCGACAACTCCCTTGTGCTAATGCAATGCTAGGATTGAACTTTGTTCCCTCGTGGTCCAGTTGGGCAAGTAAAACAATTATAATGGCCCAAAACCTGAATCTAGTGGCCCCAAACAAAGAAAAACATAATAAATTCTGTTATTTTTGTATTGCCTATTCGGGCCAGTGGAATTACATTGTAAGTATCAACACATTCTGGTGGTCTGGAGCTCTTTTTAGGCCTGCGGGCATCTGCTAATTTGGCTAATATTTTGATATTCTAATAACCTAAAATGGAGAGAGATAAGGAATGTTATAAATAAATATCTGATTACTCAATGATAAAAAGCCTTTGCAATATTTTCAAAGCAATGAACCATGAACAATTTGTTTTCATCTTTTTTCTACGGCACAGATTCACACAAAGCTTATCACTCCAGTAACTCTCTGGAATTCAGTTATCATTGGCCATTATGTTTATATTTGTCTCACTTTAAATTAATAATACAAACTTGTATCACAGAAATATGTATGTAAAGCATAATTTTGTGATACTACAAATTAGAACGATAAATGACCCTTTCTCTCCTTCACTTTACCATAACTTCTTCATTTATGGCCTCATTCCTAATTCAAACTTGATATAACAAATTATTTAACCACAATTTCAGTCCCTAAATGATTACAAGATTATGAAACTTATAACAATATTTGAACCCTACATTATCATATTCTACAAGCCAATAAATTGTGATAATGGAGTGTATGATAACAAATAATAGAAACAGACATGTTAAATATTCTGCATATTTGAATGCACAAAACCTGAACTGACTCGTACAGTTTTAGTTTCTTCAAAAATCATTGTGTAAATTTATGTCAATTTTTGTCACATCTTTCAGGGGAATTTCATGAGATTGAGCTGAAATCTATGAATTTACACAAATTCCAGAGTATCTTTCTTGATACCCTAGTCACACCTGAAGGGGCATTGGGAAACTTTGACTTGGTTTTTGTATCAATGTCTCAATGCCTGACAGCATTCTGATAGCAGACCGAAATGGAACCGATGGCAAAAGGACACCACCACCTCGAATCTCCGATCTGGTATCAGTTAGACTTTGGTTTGGTCTGGTTGAGAATCTCATTGCTAAATGTGGACTCAATTCGGGCGCAGAATACAGACCGACACAAGACCAAACATTTCTATTGTTACCCAAAAACTTACATTCGGAATGATTCTGCCACCACAAAATAGACATCACCCCGAACCAACCTGATTTTGTTGGTATGAATTCTGTCTTGTCCAGTGGTATAGATACATGGGGGGGGGGGGGGGGGGGGGTAGGGGCGCAGGAGGCCTGTGCCCCCCCCCCCCCCCCCCCCTCCCAATCATTAGGAAAAACAATAAAACAAACATAATGGGACATTTTTGGATAAAATAAAGAACAAAATAAGGTGATAAGGGATTTGGCAGATAATGCCAGTAATAATCAGGTATATCTTTTTCAAAAGGCACGTGCAGTCACACCAAATAAGCTATATTTCTATTTATAAATATTATCTTCAACATGACACATGTTTGGTCGTACAACAGCACAACAGCACTACAAATATATCATCAATGCAACAAGATGCATAATCAAGAACCTACAACGAAAGTGTGAAGCGCTTCTTTGAGTTTGAAATACATTTAATTTGTATTACCATTTATTGTATCTTATTGAACTCATCATCATTATTGATCTGACTTATTACATCCATGGGAATTTTGTCAACCATATTGATGTATCAGACATTGATGCGTCCCAATCTCCCAAACTAAATATTTGCAAAAATGAACAGTGCTCAATTTCTTGGGAATTATAGCAATGCTCAAAATTACACACCTACAGGCCCACTGGCCCCGGGCCATTAAAGAAATTAGCTTTGGATCACCATCATTCCCTAATGAATGGAACATTTTACTTGCCCAAAAATAGCAGATTTGTTTTTTCTTTTCTTGATAGACTGTCAAATCACCAACAATTTGGGAAATTTTTCATCATACCCCCTTTAAATTTGCTGAAATTTGGTAGGAATGAAGATTCAGGCTTATACATCCCAAATTCCAAGATTTAGTTGTTTCGTCCAAACGGTTTTCATGCTACAGCGCATTTTTATGTTGTGTTTTTGTCCAAAATGAGTGATTCTAACTGTTTTAGGTTACTAAAAGTCAAAAGTGGTCTAAAGTGGTATCATTGAAAGAGTATTTAATCTTGAATCTAGATATAGTAATGATTTTTTCGATGGAGGGGTATAACATCCAATAGCATATTGACATTTACTTTGAACTTTAATTTGACAATGTGGATCAAATATATTTTTGCTGAAATACATCAGAAATTGTTCCCTTAGATGTCATTATAAAAGAATTGGAGATATATTATTATTTTTTTATTTGTTATCACCAATTTTACTTGTTATAGTCCCACAAGCAAATCACTGTGTTGGATTCACATATCTCAAGAGCTTTTATGACATATTCACTTCATTTGACCTATTTTGTTAAAAAAGGGATAAAAGTTTTTAAAAAAGAAGAAATTAATGCAAAAAAAAAAGGACAAAAAAAAATTATGGAAAAAAATAAAAATAAAAAAATTAAGAAATAAAAATATTTACAAATTGCGCGCGTGCGTCTGTGCATGCGCGCGCGAACAAACGCGCGTACGCGAACGTTCATTCAAAGACTGTAGAATTACAAGACAGATCACTGGCGGTCGCGCAGCGATGTCCCTTCAAAGAGAATGAAGATTCAAATCGAGCTTAAGCCAGACCTTAGTAACCATAGGGAATTTATTATATCACTGCATTTGTGTAATTTTTATTAATAAAAAAACATTTTAAAATTATAGTCGATAGCTTTTTTGGAACAGATGTCCCCTTCTTTCGTAAGAATTTTAAAGAAAATAAGGATCAAACTGTACTAACAAATTATACTCGGCAAATCAGGCTAGCATGAAGATTGAGCAACAGCTTAGGGTAGACCTTAGTAACCTTTAGGGCTATGTCTTTATGTAGAATTAATATTATCCTCATGAATAAGAAAAATATTTTAAAGTTATAGTCGATAACGATTTTACAATTGAAATCAAAGCTGTGAGAAACATATTTTTTTAATTTAAAGATTTTTACCGTGTAGAGAAAAATGGCAATGGCGACTCGCGTATTATAACGTTAATGCGCGCTCAGTCCGCGCACTGTCTTTATTTAATTCTGTATAATTGTACGCGTACCCAAGTGCGCAAAGCAAATTTCACGCGCGATATGCAAATTTGGGGTCGTCAACTTTATCACGTCTTCTTGAAGTATTTTTAGTCAGGCGAAGTAAACATTGTTATTGTGACGTCATAATGAAAAGCCTGCGTATCAAAGTGCGTGTTAATTTTGTACATCGCGCTCTGCCCATTCACTTTGTACAGGATAATTGTACAGTGGTCGGTCTTTCCATTAAGCGTCTTTGGTTCATTATAATAATTGTTTACTGTCATGACCAACGAACGTTGAGGGCGTAAACACTTACGTGTTGCCTCGAGGAAGGTCAACTCGTATTATTTTTTGTGATCACTTGAAGGGCGCCCCGGTTGACAGTAACGTTTTTCCGTAGATTGTAGATTTGATACACCAACCAGAAGTCCGATTTTGTACAGATTGACACTGAACATATAATTTGTTCTGGACATTTCATCAATATGTGAATTGTACCCAAAATTGGTCATTCAAATTAATTTTTTAATAAAAGAAGTTACACCGGCATTCCAAAGTTATTACACATATTTGGCATTCCAACTGTGTGTACAAATCACAATAGTGACTGAGCCCTTTGAATATAGCAGACGACAACATACAGCTGTTGAACGGCGGAATCCAACTTTCACAAAATAGTAAGTCGATTTTATTTTAAAATGCTGTAATACTTTATTTTATAGATTGTGTCTACGATCATGTCGACCATTTGATTGAAATAATATCTGAAACTAGTTTGTGAGTTTTTTTCATTATTCATTTGAAATAAATATTTGGAAGTGGAACTGGTCTGAGGGCGGGGCCCGGTGTGGTGCTATATCCGTGACCTGCGAAATCCGTACCCAGTCGCAAATGCGCATGCGCTTAGACAGTTATGCCTGTATATGGTGCGTGTCTTGCGAAATTCGTGTCCATTATTACGCCGCAATTTCATTCAAATAACAAATTGACACATGTTTTATAAAATGTTAAATGGCGTGAATGGATTTTCTTAATCCACCGTCGGGTTTTTGACAACACCTTGTGCTGCAAGGAGCCTCAAGGAGGGATTTTGCATGCTTTATTACAAATGGCATGAATGGGAACGAATTTTGCAGGCAATTTTCCACAGGCCAGACGCGCATGCGTATTTGCGACTGCGTACGAATTTCGCAGTGCGTACGGATTTAGCGTGACACCGGGCGCGGCTGAAAAAGATCAACAAATCTTTTGTTTTTGTGGCATCTTTTAACATTTAATTTCAGTCTCTTAAGCCCGGCGCAGACAGAGCCGACCCGACCCATTCCGACCCGACTCGACGATCGGGGCCCAGTCGGGTCGGGTAGAGTCGGGTCGGGTCGGGTAGAGTCGGGTCGAGTCGGAAGAGAGGGTCAGCGCACACAGACACGACTGGTGCCCGATCAATGCCCGACGGATCGGGAATCACACTGAAGCAGTGGATAATATATGTGTTGAGATTTTCATTTATGCACCGGAACATTTACTATACAAGCTATTGTCTGACATGATAGGATTGGTATCTATTTCTGTGATATTCTCCATCAGAGTAAATTATTCTGAAGGGGGGTGGGGGGGGGGGGGGGGTGGGGGTGGCATGTGATCGACATTTCTCAAAGAGGGGAGATGGTCAATTGGGCCTTGCCCTTTTATGCTATCCCTCTCCATTAATCATCGCCAGTGCATGCGTAGTGTGGTAGGTCTGATTGGGGAGGGAGGCACACAAAATTAGTGTGTGTGTGGGGGGGGGGGGGGGGGAGGGGGGGGGCACACCTTATGTTTTCTTGTTTATTCCCCCCAAAATGTCCCCTAATGTTTCCTAATATTTGTTCTCAAATAAGTAGGGTATGCTCTCCCCTACCACCCCCCCCCCCCCCCTCCCGCCCCCTCCCCCCGTCGCTACGACACTGATCATCGCAATGATGATATTATAAAACAAAATTCATACCTTATTACGGTTCTTTCAAACTATGTTCACTGACTTTGAAAATAATAATGCCTTCAGCATGTGTTTATTATATACAGATATTTAAGATTTTCCCCATCCAAGCCGTAAGGCAACACAAAGAGAACTCCACTAGGCGATTTAAGGTTTAGTACTTTTTTTCACTTGTATCATTAGCCACAGTGGATGTGAATAATTATTGGTTTTCTCAATTTGTGGAGGCTTTGAAAAAAGATATCATAATTATGGGGATTCATGATGACACTAAGTACGTGAAGTAAAGCCTGACAATATTATTTTCCCGCCTCTGACCCTTACCACCCCCCCATCCCTAACATATTACCCCATACCGATTCGTTTTTCATGAGTGCAGGGTTACCCCCCACCCCCCCCCCATCCCCCCCCCCCCCCCCTCCACCACCAATGCATGGATGTACGCGGAGGGAGGCACACCACCTTTATAATTATGTCTTTATAATTATGTCTATTTGGACACCACATTTTCCTTCTGTTTTTTAAGTTAGGCAAATTATTGCTAATTATTGCCCCCCCCCCCCCCCCGTCTTTGCTCCCTACAGTTGACACTAACATTTGTACCTACCCCTTGATGGATCGAAACTGACTACTCCAGTGATAGTATATATGGAGGGTGTGATTTCCATCTAATATCAAAATCTCGAAATCCACACACACCCAGATAACGTTCACGTAACTTAGACTGACACCCCCCCCCCCCCCCGGGCCGGCTCCATGGTCACCCCCCCCCCCCCCCAAAAAAAAATAATAAAATAAATAAATAAATAATAATAAATCAATAAAAAATTATCCTCTATACAGTTATTTGCATGTGGGTATAATATGTTACATCTTTCTCTACGCTCTCTTTATGCAGAATATTGGAGAAAGATAGATGAAGTAATGGGGTGAGGATGTGGACGGGGGACACTTTTCCAGGACTTGATATTCTCATTGGTTAGCCATGGTAATCCATAATACTTTATCCATGTTCAAAGACAAAATTAAGCAGATCATTCTTGTACTTAGTATTGGCATAGACAGTTGACATAAGTTATGGAATAACTAAAAGAGCTTGTTACGTTTAGCTTGTTTTAATACAAGCAAA
>JBAMJV010006697.1:0-22900 GCA_037951105.1 Echinarachnius parma
GTTTTCCATTACATCACACATTAACTATTTTTTGAAGCGCCCTCTTTACCACAACTGTACTGTCCCTTTAACTCTACCCTACAATCAGCTCAAAGAAATCGTTCGCCCGTTCCCAAATAGTTTAAAGTGGAAAAACCCATTTCACTATTTGGGTCATATAGCGTTTACAGTTAATTTATATGCAAGGTAGAAAGCTTTAAAAAATACAACTTAGTTGCCGCTAATTGGTATTAAAATGTCAAGACCATTCTACGAGAGAAGGAAGACAGTCGTATAAAAGTCGCAGTCGAGAAAATAATGTGTTATCATAGGGTTGCAGCTAATAACATTAGGCAATTCATTCTAAATAATGACGAATTACCCGAGTTATGCTTACTTTAAATATACATTTAATTTGATAAATGAAAGCGATTTCCTTGTCCGATATATATTTAGTTAGCTCAGAATTATATTTCAGGTTGAATACACTTTTAAAAATATATATGTTACTATTGCAGGCATCTTGAAAGTACAGTATATAACATCCACAAAGCCGCAAGGGTATAAAGTGCATCTACTTGGTGACATTTGTAAGTTTACGCTGATAAAGGATGCAAATGTTACCAGAAATACCAACTGCTATGTAGTCTGACCCACAGATTTATTTCCTTTGTATTCTGTATGATGAATTATTATTATTATCCCTTTACCAAGTTAAAAGAAAATTACAAGGTTACATCACAAACTGAATGATTTACTAAATGAAAGTTGAAAGTGCTCAACTGAAATGATACCGTAGAAACCCGCTGTGAAGCACCTATCGATGTTTTGTGTTTAAAGAGCGCTCTCAAACACCGAAAGGGAGACATTATTCAAGAATGCAAATGGTGGTAATGAATAATTGAATATTCATGAGAATAATAATGAAGGTGAATCCTATGAAAACGCCGCCAAAATAGACAATGTGACTGTATTTGATGTGGGGTGTGTACAGGGGATCCCACCCCACGAAGCTCCTGTCCCCGTTAGGGAAGATTCAAACATATGAATCAACTCACAGGAAAGTAATTTGTAATGAAGGTATATATAGGATATCTTAAATGCAGACAATCACAGTAAAGCGTTCAATATACGCCTACATAATCACTAATATCAACGTTCTTGTCCCCCCCCCCCCCCCCCCCCCCCGTTCGTCAAGTAAACGTTTACCACCCGTTCATCCATCCACTAATTCGGAACACATCTTAACCTCCAGCACCTTACTCTATACACACACAAATGACAAAATAAGCCATTATTTTGGGATAAGCCTGCCGAACTACTAGCACGTCCAGACGGCGTTTATTACAAAACTTTGATCTAATTCATTTGTATTATCTTCTTCAATATACAAAATTACAAACAAATATTCATACAATGAATACAATTGAGATACAAAGTACAAACTGACCAAACTCAATTGAACTATAATCTTGTGCCTAAATAAATAGACCGGGATTAAAAAAACCAGAGATAAAACTTAATAAGCGCAAATCCTCTGGGAAAACCCTATGACTATGAATCAAACTATACCAATAAAACATTCTAAGTACCAGCTCAATCTGCATAGATACATTATCAACCTTATAAACACACAAATATGCAACATTACGCAAAATGTAATGAAGGATCTCGGATCTAACAAACAATGCCGTTTATACCTATTGTATACTCGTTAATTATACCACGTTTGACGTATAAAATCAAACGTGCATGTAGCGTGAATCGAAAGGCTAGAATGACTTTCTTCTATATACCGCGCCCTACACGGGCGCCTATCCTTTCATTCAAATACTCCCGCGGCGGAATCAATAGATTCCGCCACGCATGCCTGAGCGCAATTAAGTGCCCTCACTTATTGCCGTTCGAACAACATTTGCCTGCTATACCATGTAACGCAGGCAAATACATTACACCTCTCTGGGTTGCATTAATTCAGCCACTGGTAGCCTTGATGCATGTGTGTTTATTGTTTTAATACAATGGTTTCCTGTTGTTCGGTTTAAAGACTCAGGAAAAGGGTAAACTGGGGGTGTTTGTAACCGTATAATAAGCTTTGTTTGTGCGACACAAATTGTTATTGTTCCATGCAGACATTAAATTCGACGTTATCACTGACAACCTGCTCCTTCGGTAACACTTTATGCCATGTAACATTGCGAGATCATTCATCCACCCACTGAACAAAAGCTATACATCAGCGTGCTTGACAACAGACAATGCTTGCCTGACCTTTCATATAAATCATGTGTGATGAAGCAAGAACGATAACGTGTGTTCATTCAAACTTAACAAATAATATAACCTGATTGTGTCGTGTCGTGTGTCAGGTTCGTATTACCAGGGTCAGATCCAGGAAGGTGCGGGGACGAATGCCTCCTTTTTGTTGTTATACTATATCTTTCACCTTTAACAAAATATTACCTTTACATCCAGTCATACAAGAAAAGGCTATTCGAAATATTTAATTTCTTCCGATTCTGAATGACACTGGTATATATATAATGCATTTATCACACCCCTTAAACTCAGAATGCTGGACTCGCCCCTGCCCCTATAAACAAAAGCGCTACACAAATAGTAGTAGAATATAGCACCCTTGCCATGTTAAAATCCTATCTGTAACGCCGAATGTTTAGATCACTAAAATAAATCACAGACAAGTGAGAAGAAAAAAGAGAAAGAAGAAAAATAGAAGAAAAAAATAATCAAAAAAGAATTTAAAAAGATGATGAAAACAGAAAATGATTATAAGAAACAAGAATCATGAAAAAAGATGACACAAAAAATAAATCACAGAAAAAAAAATCACAGTGAAAAAAAAAAATAAAAAATACAAAAAGAAATAAAAAAGCAAAAACATAAATGAATGTAACGTGTTATTTACACAATATAAAGATAAACATTGGGCCGTATGCATAAAAACAAGCAATTGCTTATAAGCAAATGCTTTAAGCACAAGCAAGAGCTTGTCAAGCAAAAGATCAAGTTCAAGCAATTGCTTAAATTCGTATGCACAAGCCTTTGCTTGTGCTCAAACCTTTTGCTTGCACTGCCAAGCAATTGCTTACGTGTTGGACAAAGGATCGTTACGGTTGTGCGAACATCGCACTGCAGGGCAACAACGCTTCGTGCCCGACCTGGCAGCAGTATTTTTTATTACGCAAATAGGGGGGAAACAGCGCGGAGCATCAGGGGGGTTTCTGTGCAGATCGATGGACAAAAATTGCCGTAAAAAGTCTAAAATAACAGGTATTTGATCACAACATAACCTCTGGAATATGGAGCTTGAAATCATCCTGAAACGGTACGAAAAATTGATCCTTAAACGCGAAAGCCCTGAGTAAGCAAGAGCTCAAGCTGGTCTGGATGTGCTTGAAAAAACGCAAGCAATTGCTTATCAAGACAAGTAAAAGGTTCGTTTTATGCATACGGTTTTAAGCAATTGCTTGTTTGGTAAGCATTTGCTTACGAGCAGTAAGCAATTGCTTGTGCTTGTAAGCAAATGCTTTTGCTTGCAAGCAATTGCTTGTTTTTATGCATACCGATTCAAGCAAAAGGCTAGCACAAGCAATTGCTTGTTTTTATGCATACGGCCCATTGAACGTAATTCCCAAAATAATGTACACAAAATGGCCCACCTAAGAAGATTCGAACCAGCTCCACCAGGTTGATAGGTTTCGAAAACAATTTTTTTTTCGATGAGCTAACTAACAAACTTCATACGTTACGAGGTTTTTGTCGTTCTATATCTCTAAACCTCCATGTCTACATTGGGTGATATTTGTTAAATGCGAACAAACACATGTTTTGGCTTTTCTATGAAAGGTCAGACAAGCAATGGGCCGTATGCATAAAAACAAGCAATTGCTTATAAGCAATTGCTTTAAGCACAAGCAAGAGCTTGGCAAGCAAAAGATCAAGTTCAAGCAATTGCTTGAATACATATGCACAAGCTTTTGCTTGTGCTCAAACCTTTTGCTTGCACTGCCTAAGCAATTGCTTACGTGTTGGACAAAGGATCGTTACGGTTGTGCGAACATCGCACTGCAGGACAACAATGCTTCGTGCCCGACCTGGCAGCAGTATTTTTGCTTACGAAAATGGGGCGGAAACAGCACAGATCATTAGGGGGGTTTCTGTGCAGATCGATGGACGAATATTGCCGTAAAAAGTCTAAAATATCAGAAATTGTATTAAATATGAAGTCACAACATAACATCTGAAATAAGGAGCTCGTAATCATCCTGAAACGGTATGAAAATTTGATCCTTAAACGCGAATGCCCTGAGTAAGCAAGAGCTCAAGCTGGTCTGGATGTGCTTGAAAAAACGCAAGCAATTGCTTATCAAGACAAGTAAAAGGTTCGTTTTATGCATACGGTTTCAAGCAATTGCTTGTTTGGTAAGCAATTGCTTACGAGCAGTAAGCAATTGCTTGTGCTTGTAAGCAAATGCTTTTGCTTGCAAGCAATTGCTTGTTTTTATGCATACCGATTCAAGCAAAGGCTAGCACAAGCAATTGCTTGTTTTTATGCATACGGCCCATTGTCTGTTGTCAAGCGCTCTGATGTATGCAGAAATAGCTTCTATTCTGTTCAAGGGGTGAATTATCTTACAAGGTTGGGGCAGGGTCTACAAGGAACAATACGAATGTGCGTCGTACAAATAAAGCTTATTATACCGTTACAAATACTCACATTTACCCTTTTCCTGAGTCTTTAAACTAGACAACAGGAAACCATTGTATTAAAACAATAAACACACATGGGCATACCATAGGCTGAATCAATGTAGTCAAAAGAGGTGTAGGGTGGTAAACGTTTACCTGACACACGGGGGGGGGGGGGGGGGGGGCATGAACGTTGATAGGTCATGCTTAGGCCTACATTGAACGCTATATGAATTTGAAATATCCTTATATACATTCATGACAAATTGTCCTCTCATGTTCGTTCCTGTGAGTTGATTCATCTGTTTGAATTTTCACTAACAACGGGGACAGGGCTTCGTGGGGTGGGATCACACCTCATATCAAATACAGTCACATTGTCTATTTTTGGCGGCGTTTTCATAGGATTCACCTTCATTATTATTCTCATGAATATTCAACTATTCATGACCATCATTTGCATTCCTGAATACTGTCTTCCTTTCGTAGTTTGGGAGCGCTCTTTAAAAACAAGACAGCAGCAAGACATCGATAGGTGCTTCACAGCGGGTTTCTACGGTATTTGGTTTGTATATAACATGTTAAGTAAAAACATGAACTACAATAATTGAAATAGATGGCTTCAATTTCATTTTTACCTTTTATAATTTTCAAGATGTCAATATGATTTTATTAAAATAGGTATTTTCAAGTCTTAATCATCTCAGGCTTGCTCTTAAATAATATGATCGTTATAATAATATTAAAACTATCCGGCAACTTTAGTATGTTCGTTTGCAAAAGGAGGAGAGTGTATTTGGGCAATTTCACGCCAAAGTGGACATTTGACCAAAAATTTTACAAGCATTTTTATGATACAAATTTGGTATCAAATCAAAGCTTAAATTCTATATTTTTGGAATCCAATGAGAAAATTTTAGTTTTACATAATTTTAGTTGTTTTTTTTATAATAACTTTATAACCATAATTGAACCCCACAAATTTGACATTTTTGTGAAAAAGTGTTTTGATCCTGTGTTTGTTTTATATTTCCCCAGTTAAGCCTAAAAACCATTATTCTGACTCCTGAGATATGACCATTTCGTAAAATAGTAAATTTGTATGATTTAGTTGATTTGTTATGCTTCAATGACTTCTTATTTTCAGCCTATGAAAATGTCCTTCCGTTACCGAAAAATCAATATTTTTAATTTTGTGGCTCACATAATTGTTAGAGAGCAGACCAATCTTCAGTGCAAAGCAAGTTCAAGTAGGCCTTCCCATTGCTAACAATTGTATTACTCATTGTTTCTTCGTTAATTAATAAATAACAAAAGAAAATGTCCTTCCGTTACCATACACATGGTAACAGATGGACAAGGTACCTCATATTACATATTATGACAAAATTTATGTTAAAAAATTGGTCTCTCATATATGAAAACGCAAAATAATGAGACAATACCTGCAATGGCCAGCTATCAGTGGCGTAGCGTGGTCAGACTAGTAATTTTCTGTGTTTCAACCAATCAGATTTGTGCATTTAGAACATTTGATCTGGCTCACAATTGATTTTATCTCTTTCTGCAACAGGGCCCTTGTACCATGATGCCATTTGTCTGGATTTCTATTGTATGGGGATTAGTAGGTCTATTTAACTGTGGTAAGCCAGGGTATGAATAGGCTCTGATCATGACTTTGAATAGGTCTTTTTGTATACAATACACCCCTATAGAATTCTTGGACATGGGTGTAGGTCTAAAATAATTAAATTTTACATGAAATTTGCAAACTTAAAACAAGGCTGTAGAAAAAGCAAGAAATAATATATCTCCAATTCTCTCATATGTTGTAGAAATTATATAAAGCCAAGATGTAAGCAAAAAAGAATCTCAAAATTATTTGATCCACGAGGTAAAACGGAAGGTCAAAATCTAAGGTCAAAGGTTATCGTATCCAAACTCGCTCATGCATGAACACAAATGGCATAAATGGATTGCACATAACATCCCCAGTCTAATGACACCTTTACAAAATAAATTGACCCAACGGTTAATGGACAATGGCCATTTGAAAAATGGTGCCCACGCCCATTTCTTACAAAACTCCCCCATAAGAATCGACCATAGCGCCAAACCATTGGGCGGATTGGGCTAAAACTTAAATATTTGCGCTTTTAAATGTTGAAATATCATACATACCAAATATTAGCAAATTTGAAGGGGGCTGCGATGAAAATTTTCAAATTTTTTTAAAAGGTGATTTGACATGGAATGACCCTATACTGTGTCATATCATACATTATAGTCCATTATGTCCTTCCGTTACCGAACATTGGTCCGCTTTGTGTGAAATAACTCAAATATCTGCGGACAAATTTTAATCAAAGAACAAGTGAATTCTTCTTAACCATTCAGAGAATGAAATTTGTACCCTTAAAATATTTTGTATTATTTAATATCACAGAGTTTTAGTTAAAACTGAACCTTGTCCATTTTAGTGTCCTTCCGTTACCGACCTCATTTGTATGCATATTAAATAATGTGCGGAGATAACAAAAATTAAAACAATTATGGGACCTTAAAACTGTATGTTTTGGAAGTATTGTTATCAAAATAGACTGTTCTAACAACATAAGTATTTAAAAATGTCTTTCTTAAAGTTGACAATTTGTGTCTGATTGTCCTTCCGTTACCATGGATAGACCATGAATAAGAGCCATTGGAGCATGAAATATAGTAAGAAAAAAATAGAAATGTAAATGCTTGTGATGTCTATATGCTATCTATGATACAAACTCATTTTAGACCACAAAAGAGATGTTTCCTTCTCATAAATGGTCTTTAAATTTCAAAATTTATTTTATTGTACAATTCCAATAGACTTTTCAGAGGTCCTTCCGTTACCGTCCTTCCGTTACCGAACACTGGAGTAATTAATTTCTCATAATTAATATACCAATGTAGATATTGTTCTTAAAATGTGGTGTTATACTCTGTGAACATAAGGACATTGACTAGTAGCCAACTTAACATGATAAACCTCGTAACTTCACAGAGATTGGATCATAACTAAAAAACTTGAAAATCCATGTCCATTTTGGCGTCCTTCCGTTACCGGCCTCATTAGTGTCCATATCTAATTTACATAATGCGGTCAAAATTTTAGAAATAGTGGAAATCAAAGGTGTCCCACCAAGGATCAAAGACATGCCATTTAGAATAAAAAATCAAAAGCAGGATCCTGGAATTATTTGATTGAAGTTCCAAAATTGTGTCCGAATGTCCTTCCGTTACCGTGGAATTGCCCATTTCACACATTTTATATACCGACTCTATATACATAGGCGAACTTTTTACTCTACCCCATTTGTATGGAGCGAATATCCGACCGTCGAGCGGAATATGAAGACTGATGTTTTGGTATAAATTTATACAAACCACGGCTTCCAGATGACTTGTTATTAAATTTGGATCGATGTTGTTTTTTTTATTAGAAAACAACACTTTTATGGGACAATAAATAACTAAGCATTATTATGTAGGCACTTGCATTTTTTTTTGCACACAGCTAGAATGTTATTGACTCAAGTGGTAATTAAATGTGCGACACCATACCGTAATGTCCCTGGGCAAAATGGGTAAAAATAACCCAAAGCTGCGAGGCGCAGATGCATTGAGCGGAAGTAATTTTCGGCCAGGTTTGATACATGGGCACTCCACAGCGGGATGAAGGGTGTCAGGGGATAGGGAAGGGAAATTGGGTGACGATGTTGGGCTGGCGGACATTTTAACCTCGAGCCAACGGCGATATGCCGACATCCGGCAACCAAATTCCGACATCGGCCCAACGTCAGGTGGCTAGCTGGGTAGTTACCCCTGTCTGGTCACCCCTGTCTAGTTACCCCTGTCTAGTTACTCCTGTCTAGTTACCATGTCTAGTAACCCCTGTCTAGTTACCCCTGTCAGGTTACCCCTGTCTAGTTACCCCTGTCTAGTTACCCCTGTCTAGTTACCCCCGTCTAGTTACCCCTGTCAGGTTACCCCTGTCTAGTTACTCCTATAAGGTTGGGTGCGCTTCGTTATTCCGAAGGTTCGTTATTCCGAACACGCAAATTTCGTATTCCTGAGGGTTCGTTAATCCTAAAATGAAATAGGGTTCGTTAATCCGAACATTTGTTGCATTATTCCGAAGGTTCGTTATTCCGAAGGTTCGTTATTCCGAGGGTTCGTTATTCCGAAGGTTCGCTATTCCTAAAATGAAATCGGGTTCGTTATTCCGAAGGTTCGTTAGTCCGAAAATAAAATCGGGTTCGTTATTCCGAAGGTTCGTTATTCCGAAGGTCCGTTATTCCGAGGGTTCCTTATTCCGAAGGTTCGCTATTCCTAAAATGAAATCGGGTTCGTTATTCCGAAGGTTCGTTAGTCTGAAAATAAAATCGGGTTCGTTATTCCGAAGGTTCGTTATTCCGAAGGTCCGTTATTCCGAGGGTTCCTTATTCCGAAGGTTCGCTATTCCTAAAACGAAATCGGAAAATGAATTTGGGTTGGTTATAATGCTATAATTTCATATAAAGAGATAAAATAAACTTAAATGTTTGATTGGTCTGGCCAAGGGAGGGAAAGGGGGAGGGGTATGCTTAATGCAGGCTGTAAATTAAATAAACAAAACACAAATTATAGTATTATAACAAACCCAATTTAATTTTCGGATTAACGAACCCTATTTTATTTTCGGACTAATGAACCTTCGAAATAACGAACCTTCGGAATAACGAACCCGATTTTGTTTTCGGATAAACGAACCTTCGGAATAACGAATCCGATTTCGTTTTAGGAATAGCGAACCTTCGGAATAACGAACCCTCGGAATAACGAACCTTCGGAATAACGAACCTTCGGAATAACGAACCTTCGGAATAACTGAACCTTCGGAATAACGAACCTTCGGAATAACGGACTGTAACCGTCAGGTTACCCCTGTCTAGTTACCCCTGTCCGATTACCCATGTCTAGTAACCTCTGTCAGGTTACCCCTGTCTATATTTACCCATGTCTGGTCACCCCTGTTTAGTTACCCCTGTCTAGTAACCCCTGTCAGGTTAGCCCTGTCCGATAACCCATGTCTGATTACCCCTGTCAGGTTACCCCTGTCTATATTTACCCATGTCTGGTCACCCCTGTTTAGTTACCCCTGTCTAGTAACCCCTGTCAGGTTAGCCCTGTCCGATAACCCATGTCTAGTTACCCTTCTCTGGTTACCCCAGTCTGTTTACCCCCGTCTATATTTACCACTGGCGTAAATCTGTCCGGAAAACACAATGCATTGGGGGGTCGAGCAATTGTTCACAAACGGTTTGTGAACAATTGCTCGCCCCCCAATGCATTGTGCTTCCGAACTGTGCTTTACGCCAGTGATATTTACCCATGTCTGGTCACCCCTGTTAAGTTACCCCTGTCTGGTTACTCCTCTCTGGTTACCCCTGCCTGGTTACCATTGTCTGGTTACCCCTGTTTGGAATTGCCTTTGTCTGGTTACCATTTTCTGGTTACCCCTTTCTAGTAATCCTGGTCTCCCTACTCTGGTTACTAAGTCTGTCTGATTACCCCTTACTGGTTACCCCTCTCTGGTTACCCCAGTGGTTACCCCTCTCTGCTTACCACCCATAATAGTCCCCTCTAAATACCCCTCTCTGGTTACCCTTCTCAGACGGATTACAGAGCAGGTGGCTACATCTCTATCTGATCAGACATTCGCTGGCTGATCGCTTTTGTTCATATTGATCTGCTTGGAAGCCGGATATATTTTTTAAAGATTCAGAACCCCCGAAACGTGTCGGGTAGAGAGACGGAGAGATGGAGAGAAATTACTAGTAATCAAGTATTTTATTACCATGATGATTATGCTTATAATTATATATAAATGTACTATATATATATATATATTTTTAAACAAAAATGTGATAGTTGCCAACTATAGGTGATCTAATTACTAAGTGATAGATGCTTACCCAAATAACAATAGTTAGTGACTATAAGAACAATTTGTTGTTCACATTGCCAAAATAGACTAAGATAATTGACATAATTCCAAGTTGATCACATTGTTAAGACATTGACGTAAGATTGCTTTTAGGAACAAATTTGCCCGACTTCAGACGACCCCAAACCACATACAATAAACATTTAGTTACATGACCCGTTTTTCCATTTTAAAGCCGTCTCATTATGGAACGTTCCGAAAGTGTTTGACGAATAAATTGCTACTTATTTTCGAGAACGCAGGTACAGTGTATGCACTAACAAGACAATTCCAACACTGCTGTTACGGAACCGAATTGATACGGTTTATAAACAAATGAGAGTGAAGTTAGCGTTACCTTCAAATTACCTGTTTAAAAACAGCAACTGCTGTGTAGCTACAAACATCCCCCTCACACACACACACACACACACACACGCACACACACAAAACACACACACACACACACACACATACATATAACAAACACACATGAACACATACTTTTTAAATACTTTTAATTCAGCTGAGTTTCGCGTGAAACGAAACGTCATTGAACTTGCTTGCTTGATTTGCTAGATTTACCGACCGCTTCGTCACATTTTGTTGGGATAGGAGATGGAGTGCAGTGGGAGTTGTTCAAGTTGTTCATTGTTACGTGCTTGGAAGGGCGATTCTTAGGATGGACAAAACTACAACAATTTAATAGTCAAGAAGAAAAAAGACAATGTTTTGCTGTAACTGAATGATATATATTATTCCAGAATCAGAAGAGTACAATCATATTACATTTTGCATATATGTTTTGAGACACACATAAAATACAGTCTAATTTGTCGCTCACAAATAAATAACGTTCAGATACACAAAGACTCGACTATTCATCTGATCTGAAACAGTATTCATACAATTTAGAAAGAAATGAATGTATTACTGAATACAACAAAGTTTTCTAATGGTTTTACATAATAACAAAAATAATCAGGTTATCAGAAAGAAATGATATTGAATAGTACCTAAATAAATAGTATCAAACAATTTACATAAAATACACACATAATCTTATCATCTATTTAAAATACATATACTTCTCTATAAATATCAACAAAACCATAAATTTCATATATTTAATAGTACCACAATATTTATCACTAATAAATAAGATATTCATTCTTTACTAGTTGATTGCACGTAATATTGATAACAACATGTATCCGACTTTCAGTGAGTATGCTGCCATGTCACTCGACTGCAGACTGTTTGAAAACATGGCAGTGTCCAGTGGGCAGGGAAAGCAGACAACAGTTATCTATCATAAGCAATAAACAAGAGGAAATATGTGAGTGGGGGGGGGGGGGGGGGGTGTACAAAGAGGTGCAATTGATAGCAAGGCAGATCATGTGACTAAATGTGCAAATCCGATTGGTTCAATGTGCTTAGTTGTATTTCTGTCTTGCAATTTATTGCAACTTTACAATCAATTTGTGCAACACCCTCCAGAAATGACAGGATGTATACTCAGTACCGGTATTAAGTAAAAAAGCAAGCATTTATCTTCCATTTAAAGGGATCTAGTAACTTTGCTGACATGTGCAAAGAGTGATGAATGGTTGATAAAATTGTGATCTGAATAATGTGTGAACATTTCGTTTTTTAATGGACAGTATATGGCCAAGTAATGAGCAAATACCGTAAAACACCATCGTCAAGCACCCCCAAGCACCAATATGCATCTTGCTTTTAAAGAGCGCCCGCTCTCTGTCCAAACGGGAAACTTTAATCAAGAATACAAATACTGGTGAGGAATATTCATGAGGATAATAATGGAGGTGAATCTCATGGAAACGTCTTTAAAAGCAAGATGCGTATAGGTGCTTGGGGGGTGCTTGACGATGGTGTTCTACGGTATGCAAAGTTATAATCACTTATTGCAATGACTTTGTATAGTTATAACTTTCCAGTGGATACTTACAAATCTGAACACTTCAATTGTTAATATCTTTTTAACGAAAGGGCAAATTTGAAAAAGCAAAACCACTTCAATGCTTCTATTGGGAATATGAATACAAAGAATGTATGAGAGAAAAAGTATATAGTTCTTAGTCACTTGTGTGTAATTGTACAATGTCACTAGATCCCTTTAACCTTTCTGACCACTTCATTAAAAACGTGACTGCAATGTTGTGAGAGGGAAAGCCCCTCTGAAGCTAGACTTACTAAGTGATTGATTGTATGAGAGGATAACAAGCAAGCTACATAATGGCAATTATCACTCAAACTGAGAATTGCAAATTAGAATTGATTTTTCCCAGACATCATTTCCTTCTTACACACAGACTTGTATTCATATTGTGTTGCGCTCATCCTCATTCTAAAAACTTAACCCGTTCCCTTCGAGATTCTGAAATCCCCATATACTTTGAACATAGCCCGCTCGGTTCCCGTAGGGAAGGGGTTAGCCTGTTGAAGACTGGGCTAAGATGTGTCAGGCTGGGGTCTAGTATGGGAAATGCAGGATCAAATAATGTCATCAGTTGAGATAGACAAGTGCGCTTAGTCCCTTTTTGTACTTCACAGATATCAGTCATATCTTAACTTTGAAAGCCAAATGTAGGAACCAAAAGATGTAGCTCTCTTGTATATTTGTGAAATGTTCTCAAACAAGTAGACACAACTATTATCTGAAAATGTTGTATCATGTAGAGTAGGCTTATAGACCTGAAAGATGGTATGTGAAACTCAATTTAGAAAAAAAAATGACTTAACGCCCATCTCACCCAATGATCGCCATAGGGCTAACAATATCATAATTAACTTTTGTCTTTAGTTGAAATTAGCTAATTTTCTTTTTAAATGAAATGCCACGAGCAGTCAGAAGGGTAATACATACACAAGTAATAAAGAACATGTTTTAAAGACATAGTATAAATATTTGTTGAACATGTCAGTTCGCCTCCAACAAGAATACATTGCACAGATCTAACCAAAATTACCAATGTACTATCAAATTAGGCTTATTGTTTTAAATTTGTAACAATTTTCATTTGTATCCCTTCAAACACCTTTATTCAACTTTACATGTCTATAAACCTGTTTTGTCTGTAAGGCTGTAATATGCCTCATGCAGAAGTATAACAACAGATTATTAGTGTCCTTATATTCTGCTTAGCCATTCCTTCAATCTAATATCTAATTTAGCAGTAATCAGTAGACCTAAATCCTTGATCTAAACTCTTTGAATTCCCAGATGCCAGTCAATACTTAAATCCATGAGGAAATGTAGCTTGCAAATGTTCTGCCTTTAAACAGGTGTTGGGGATTTTCCCTTTGTCATTTTCAAAGCATGTGGAGAGATTTTGGAGAGATTTTTGGAGAGGACGCTTTGTAGAAAATCATTTTTTTCCTTCTTAATTCTGACTATAGAAGAAATTTGTAGCCAGTGGCATCGGCTGGGTCAACTGAGACAGGGGATGAAAGAGGGTTCTCAGTGGCATCGGCTGGGTCAACTGAGACAGGGGATGAAAGAGGGTTCTCAGTGGCATCGGCTGGGTCAACTGAGACAGGGGGTGAAAGAGGGTTCTCAGTGGCATCGGCTGGGTCAACTGAGACAGGGGGTGAAAGAGGGTTCTCAGTGGCATCGGCTGGGTCAACTGAGACAGGGGGTGAAAGAGGGTTCTCAGTGGCATCGGCTGGGTCAACTGAGACAGGGGATGAAAGAGGGTTCTCAGTGGCATCGGCTGGGTCAACTGAGACAGGGGATGAAAGAGGGTTCTCAGTGGCATCGGCTGGGTCAACTGAGACAGGGGGTGAAAGAGGGTTCTCAGTGGCATCGGCTGGGTCAACTGAGACAGGGGGTGAAAGAGGGTTCTCAGTGGCATCGGCTGGGTCAACTGAGACAGGGGGTGAAAGAGGGTTCTCAGTGGCATCGGCTGGGTCAACTGAGACAGGGGATGAAAGAGGGTTCTCAGTGGCATCGGCTGGGTCAACTGAGACAGGGGATGAAAGAGGGTTCTCAGTGGCATCGGCTGGGTCAACTGAGACAGGGGGTGAAAGAGGGTTCTCAGTGGCATCGGCTGGGTCAACTGAGACAGGGGGTGAAAGAGGGTTCTCAGTGGCATCGGCTGGGTCAACTGAGACAGGGGGTGAAAGAGGGTTCTCAGTGGCATCGGCTGGGTCAACTGAGACAGGGGATGAAAGAGGGTTTCAAGAAGCTTATCCCCTAAAGAGGGAAAGTATGGGTGCAGAATCCTCAAGGGGGGGGGGGGGGGAGGGGCAATTGCCAGACTTGCCCCTCCCACCCCCCCCCCCCCCCCCCCTCTTAGCAATGTGCTGGTTGCAGCTTGTGACCCACACCATAGTAGTGGGGAGAAGGAATTTGATTCCCGGTGGATGGCCCTCCAAATTGGCATGACACTTTCAAAACACCCCAAGATGCTAAGCCCCAATTTCTTTTGGCTGGCCACTGACAAAGGAAACGCCAGATAACGATTTGCCGGTGTCATATTGGAAAATGCACTCTCTCGGGGGCGAAGAGGGCGAGAAGAGCAAGAAAAGCTCATCTGAAACTCATCAACAATGGAGAAAAAAATCCAATAACCTAACTGGAATGTAACGAAGGGCGATTTATTTAAGATACCATTACCTTTTTCACCCCCTGCCATCTGCATACACATACATGTGATACATCTAAAGCTAATTACATTTCTGTATATATATTGGAATTGAACGCAATCTGCCATTTGAACACACACAATAACAAGAACTGCAATATGCCAGTTATTGCAAGAACTCTTGAATCAGAATGTTGACTGATTTGTTGCTTAATATATTTTACTTTTTACTATTCGCAGAAATAAGTTATTACTCTACTATTGCACAAAAAATGTAATATTTCATGGCTACACTTGTTAAATATCTACATACAAACACACACACACACACACACACACCCACACACATACATACATACATACATAAATGCACATACATACATATTCACACATACACACAAACACATACAACACACACAAATTCACTGAAGTGCTAGAATATTACTGTTTATACATCAACTATTACAATGTACATACAAACGCTCACATTTATTCCACTTATTCCATGTACATCACATACATATACATGTAGTTACATACACACAAAGTGCTTAACATATTGTGCCTCAGGATACACTGATATCTTGTATCACAAACTTTCAAGAACTATCAACATATATGAGATCATAGCTAGAATTAAAAATATCTCACTTATATGTTGTCCTTGGAGAGTCATGTTATGTTGCCTGGTGTCTCCACTTTGACTTGAACAACTTCAGAAGAAAACACATTGCCATACATTGGTAAGTAGGTAAGTAAATATGACTATAACAAAAATACTTCAAACTCTTATATGTATTGAATAATTTTTTTTACTAAATCCCAATTGTTTTTGTAAGTGCAATATATATTTCTGGTTTTCCCCTTTAAAAAGAAAATCAAGCATTTCAACTGTGCAATAAAAATCTTCCCTCCGCCTTAAAAGTTGGGGTTTGACCACATATGACTTAAATTTTAATAAGATCTTAGTGATGTTATGACCTTTGACCCGTGACATCACAACACCCAAATCTAATAATTTCATTAGCTTCTCAATAAATATATATATATATACATACCAAGTTTGATGATACTTTTCTCAACTGGTTCTTAATTAGGTATCCCGATTATTGCATATGTAATGAACCCTGTGACCTCTGACCCCAAAGTCTAATCAGTTCATTGACTTCTCAAAATACATACACGAACCAAGTTTGATGATTGGTCAATCAGTTCTTGAGATAAGGCAATCACAAGCAACCAAAACATTATGCCTCCAGCCACTTTGTTGCGGAGGCGTAGGAAATTGAAGGGGGAAGAGGGTTTGGGGTTCAGTTTGGCACTTCTACCAATAAATGAAAAAACACCGCATGTTTAAAACCATTACCAAATGCACAACATTATGATTATATATCCACTTTATAAATATATCATTGAAAATAGAACATATTGATACACTCTTAACAAATGAGAGTAAATACTTTATATGACACAATAGTACTCTGATATACAGTTAGACAGCCTAAATTTGGCTTATCATGTAAATATACATGTAAATAATGCACATTTTCTTTGTTCTATTACACTAATATGACCAGATTGCTAGTTGGTCAATGAGCACATTGTAAGTACAACACCTTATCACACACCATCAAACTATTTAGCTATCTATCCACTTGTGTATGACAAAGAAGTAATTATTCCATTACTGCAGTTCAAAACTATTTTTTTAACTGCTACTAATTTTTTTTTCAACTGACATTTTCTAAGTCACAAACAGATGATTCCGAAGCTCCTGTGAGTATAACTATCTCATTTCAATCATACCTTTTTCATATTGTTATGTTTTCAGGAGAGAATATAATAAAAAATAATAATATGTACACCATTTTTATTTGACAGAACCATTTCAATTGTCTTATAAGCCCCAAAACTATGAAGCTAAATCTGCAGTGCTAAGGAACAAGCCTAGTGATTATAGATAAGACTTTCAAGTATTACATTTAGGTGAAAATGACAAACGGCTACAAATGATGAATGAAAGACCTCATTGAAAGGGATCTAGTAACTTTGTTGACATGTGCAAACGAGGGCACACATTTGATAAGGGTTAATAAACTGTATATTTTTGTGATCTGATATGTCCACTGAGTGATGTGTGAAAATTCCATGGTAAATTAATGTCATATGACTGAGTAATGGCCCAAAATTCAAAATGATATTTCCTAACTCGTTTCACTGACTTCATACACAGTTATAATTATCCAGTAGATAATTTAACATCCACACACTTCACTTTGTTCATAATGATAGAGAAATTTGTAAAACCAAAACCTGCTCCATGTTTCTACTGGTAATATATTATTACAATGAGTTTTGTGAGAACTGTTAGCATTTTAGGTAAGTTTGGTAGATATTAATTATCTAAGTTACTAGATCCCTTTAAGGTCTTGCAGATCCCTGTAAGGGCTTCACAGGTAAACTCTGACCAACACAGCGTTGGTTAATAGTTGGTCAACAAATTGGTCCTGCTGACTCCATCTTCAGAAGGCCAAAAACCAATCTAATATTGTTTTAAGTACTTCATGAAAGGATGCAAAACTCAGAAAAAAATACAGAAAACAATGCTAGTGAATTCTTATAGAAAGCATTACAAAGTCAAACTGTCTCTATGAATGTACACCACTATTGTATATATCAAGTCTCTACCTGAACATGAGGTGCATACATATATGATATGGAAGTTGCAATACCTCTTCAAGCCTAATCATCATATTCTGGTCCTGAGGATTCTGACTCTGGAGGAGGCGGGTAGGAGATGTGCTCGTTGCCTGGCAACCCGGAATCCATGGTGCCATAAGCATGGTGACCCCTGACCCCAGGTTGACCCATGTTTGACCCCTCACCTGATTCAGCATCTTCCAGCAACACCTCTGGGACAAAATCCTGGATGAGGGGAGAAATGAAATGAAGGACAATAGTCATAATTACTTTCCTGTATCTAAGGTATGGTGGTAGCCGCTTCAGTGCTTTTGCAATGTTCTCTATGCACACATATATATAATTATTGTCTTTACAGAGTTTTTATTATATCTTGTCTTTTGAAGTTTATCGTTTAGTGACTCAAGCAGAACTTTTCCATTTTTGAATTTAAAATTATACATGTACATGTTCATATGCCAATCAATCCAGCACTCACTGAGTACTCTCTCCACTACGTGGTGTGCATTCCAGCCTGCATTACCATAGTTGTGCACACATACTGCAATCCAATTTTGATAAATACAGAGTACACATGTATCCTAGGAGCAACTGTTGATAAATGCCATGCTGAAGGATATATGAAGTGTTGTTTTATACTTTGTATTTTCCTTTGTAATGTTTTTAATGGCAAATTTACCAATAAATGTGAAATTCAATTCATATCTTTAAGGGACATATTAGCCTATAAAAAGCTGCTTACCATTAAATATATCTGGTTGAATATTAAAAGTACAAATGCTATTTCCTCCACAAAGAGCCACTCATATTTGGTTAATTTTGACTTTAAAAAAGTAAAATCGTGTGTCCAAAAATCATATACCTGTACAATAATATCCTTTCATATACTAAATGCAATCGCATGATCTCTAAAACCAGCATTGTATTTTTAACCCCTTGCCAGCAAGAACCGGGTTGGCTATGTACAAATTAAGTCTAGGGTATTTCTGAATCTTGCCGGGAACAGGTTAAATGCACTGGGACTCAAAGGGAGTATCAAATACAAGAGAGCTGTTAATTCAACATATTTATCCTTTACCTAAGATGGGAACCTGGTGGGCTATGTACAAAGTCTAAGGGCATTTCAGAATCTCAAAGGGACAGGGTTAAAGATCTTGCACCTAGCTCCTCTCCCTCTTGCACGCAAACTGTTCAGAAACCAAATTTGGACACGATATATACTGATAACAGTTATGAGGCAAGGCAATTTCACTCTAGATCGCAAAACAAATGAATCTGCAATACTCTTGATTCACTAGAGAAGAAGGAGAAGAAAAGGAAAGGGAGGAAAAGGAAATGGAATACAACATGAAAGAGATGTGGAGATATATAAAGAGAAAGAATGAAAGACAGAGATACAGAGTATAAATAAGTCTGTTATTGACATTTTGAGCATCTTTCCATTGCCTAGGGGGCCAACGACAGGGTAAAAGCACAGTCACATATTACCGGATAGCATAAACCAATGCCTGACAAATAGAACATTTGCAAAATCAAATTATCCGGTGGTGCAAGTCGTCTCCATTGCTTCATGCACAAAACATTCCGCGCCGGATAGAACAACGTACATTGCCTGACAAGGAGCAGACAAGAAGCCCATACAATGGAGAAGAACGTAATCACAATTTTACTCTCCGTTTAAGCTACCGGGCGATATGTGACAGGGCCTGTAAGAATGAAAGTGAGAAGGATGTCAGCACTAGTGTCCGCCTGGGATGAGCTACCAGAGGGATGTAAATGTCAGATACAGGGGTATTAACTACAAACAATACAACGGAATAACACACAGGCCCATTGTATGAGACAGTACAACATGATTTATGACAGCAGACATTTCTTAGAGCGCCCCTGACCTCTTAAAGGTACTGGGTAACATTGTTGAAGGGCAAATGGCAAAACTGCCCAATTTGGAGGTGAAATATATCAGTAAACTAATAGCTTGGTAATACAACAGGTTTGGGAGAAAATGAAAATGATATATAACAAGTGATACATGTACCCCCCTAAAAACTGCATGTTCCTTGGCAAATTTTGACAAAGTTATTCATTCACTTATACAGTATACCTCATGCACAGCTAGATATAAACCTTTATACCTGGTGGCACATTTTGTTTAATGTCTCGCTAATAATGGAGATATTTAAGATTGAATTTCAAAGCATCTATGAATATCAAGAGTCAAGAGTATCCGAGTTCGGATACGTCATGCAAATGATCAAGATAAAATATGACATTGATTTTTGGCTGTTTGTAAACATTATTCTTTTTCTATGAAAATCTCTCATATCATTCGCAAGAATCTTACAATGAAATTGGTATATGATACAAGTATCAAATATTACTTTTTGGAAACAATATCAAGTTAACAGATCACTTTCATATATTTTGCAAAGCCAAAACTAGATTTAGGAGGCTCCAAACAAAGAAACACTTAAAAGAAACTGTTGATGTTTGTTGCCTAGTCAGGCAAGCACAATTTTAAATTAAAACATTCTGGTGGCCCTGGGCCAGCAGGCAAGAGCTAATATTGAGCTCTGCACACATGATCTTGATGAGATATGAACCCATTGCATACAGCAACCCAATCAAACATGTATTTTTGCTATGGGGAATCCAAAATGTAAAAGGAAACTGGTTTACCCGTTATCAAACATCATAAATTAATTTAAAAAAACTTGTCTAAAGAGAACACCAAAGGCAGGCAACAATTGTTGTCCTTATATGCAGGTAGTCTTCAATAGATAGTTTTTATTCACATTTAAATTGCTTCTGAATGATTAAAAGAAAGGAGGTCTTTGTAGAGACTTTTAGACATGGTCACTAGAGCAGGTGTTTATAGAGTTGTCACAATAACACACTAGCAATGTATTTAACACAGTTGGCTTAAACTGAATCATATCATGTCCTTTTAAAGAGGAAGTCCACCCATTGACTTAATTTGGTATTATAACAGTGTGTTGAATTTAAACCATTAAATTAGGATTTCATGGTTACTTTAGACTCCCCACTCTACTATACAGCCTTACACACAGTATAGACTATTAATTCTTTATTTTAGCAAATAAATTATGTGAAAAAGAATTTCCTGTTCAATACTTGCATTCAAATCTCAAATTACACTGCAGCTGGATTATGCCAGAAAGCTTATAAGTGTACCGATATTACTCACTTTCATACCATCCAAAGAACTTTGCAATTCTATCTATGCACACAAAGGCTTTGCCGTCACCTGATATGCCTGATACTTGTACATATTTAAAGCTAAACTTCAAAATAGAATGATCCAAACGTCATATTCAAAATTCTAATTTCATTTATCTCCCTAAAGATGATACTGTGTACACTGCTTATGGACGTACATGTATGTAATGACAAAACGCACTATACAAAAGATAAATTAATATCTGAGGGGAAAAAAATTTCGAAGTCAAAATTAACCTATTTTATAAGTAAACTATTGCAATATAATATATTTCATTGCATCAGTTGACCAGCTTTTGCTATACAGTGTATAAAGCAACCTCTTTTCCAATATCGAACCTTCAAAATGCGCCTCTTGCACTATCTAGTTCACACACAAAATAATTCCCTTTCTTCCTTTTTACACATATATACATGTACAATATAGCATGGACTCTTATTCATTTTGTATTAATACAGTATGCACAGTTGGAAGGAAATATCTCTCGGAAAGCCTAAAGCCAGATTCTAGCAAGATTATTAAAAAAATACTTGAGTGAACGGAAGAGAGGGATCATCTTTCTGGAAGGTACACACTACATGTACATGTGTAGTTATCCATATAAATGAACTTTGTACCAGATACTTTCCCCTCAGTCTGATGATTTACAGATCTAGCCGTCTCTACTTCTGAATATTTGCAAGGTCTGATAAATTACAATTAATCTAAGTACATGTTTGGTTAGTAGGGCAGCCAAAAGTAAATAATTGTCATGCCACATTTTATGTTTATGTTTGAAGTAGTGCTACAACAAACGAACGTTGTGCATGTGGCTGATCATGTTCTCAAACATTCTGGGGCAAGAAACCAAGAGAAACCAAGAGAAAGAAAGAGAGATTTTTTTTTTTTTTCTCCTCCTGGGACAGGGGGCAAGAATTCCTGCAATCCCCCACCCCCTTGCACCAATTAGTCATGCCACTGTTCAGTATATCCTTATTTATGTGAGCATGTATAGTACTGTACAATACAGTAATGCAAACAAAAACTCTGCCACACAGCATCTGACAACACAAAAATATATGTGACTGTCAACTAATGAACAGATTAGAAACCGTTCACAAATATCACTCCAGTAGATGTTTGAGTGTAAAATGCCACAACAAATTAGAGCATCAAACTCCTGCGAATCACCGTTCCATTAACTGTTGCCTAGAACTCCCACTTAATAAGGTAATCCCAGTGGCCTACGTGCTCGGACTGATTGGGGGGGGGGGGCACAAAGTATTATGGGGACACATCTTATGTATTTCTTTCTTTCTTCAAAACTGTTCCCCTTATGTTTGTATTGGAATATTTTTCAAATATTGGGGGGGGGGGGGGGGGGGGGGGCACAGCCCATTGTTCCACCCCCCCCTCCCCCCTTTATCTATGCCACTGGTTAATCAATTCAGGACAATTTGATTTTCATTACTTGCACTTAAATGGTGACATAATACCTGGACAGTTCTTTAGGTATGATTGTAAATCACTTAAGCACCAAATTATGTACATTGGTGAAAAATAAATTCCAAAATTAGCCTGAATTATTATGTTAAACTAAAATTGATTTGCATTGAACTCAACATAATTTACATTACAATTTACTCTATGAAGATTTTAGGAAGCTAAACTCCTTGAGGC
>JBAMJV010006698.1:0-43224 GCA_037951105.1 Echinarachnius parma
ACAGGGAGCCACCGTGCCAGCAGACCTTTCATTGTTGTAATGGATCTCGTATGATCCCTCGTCTGAAGCCTCGACCGGGTTTGAAACCTTGATAAGATAATAGTCCACGATTCATTTGGGGCAACTCCATCAGTTCTCCATATAATGGCATTATCTTGGAATCGGGTTGTGTTCCTTGTGTCATGGTGATGGATACACCAGTATCACCACATTCACTGTTCTAGTAAAGACTCCATCACTTGGAGCAAACTTGCTGTAGTTTATAAATAAGTAATACAAAAGTATGGTAAGATAGAAATTTCCTTTATGTTCATATGTGATTATTGTGGTAACCACATCTGTTATATATTACACCTAATCTAATCACTAGTTTTAGCATATATTTTCCACTATGCTGTAAACAAAATCATTAATTATAAATTACCGTCCTAATTTCATTCCTTGTTCTTTCAAGACTAGCAAAAACAGGGTCTTGTATAATATTTGAAAATGTACTAACTATTACCCTACGCCCGTGCAAAATGCCACTTGAAACCCAATTGCACTACGCCCTCCAAAAACTACGCTATTCACGCACAAAAGACTCCCGCCTCACGCGCCTGGTCCATCTCCCAATTGCCATGTACATGGTTTCTGCCGATTCTAACCAGCCTGGTATCAATGACCATCACACCCCCTAACGAATTTGCAACGTAACATTTCAGAGGGAATTAGTAACTCTGCCTTCGACCAACATCATTCAGTAACTCCGCGCTTCTGTAATTGTATCTTGCCGTTATTATTTGATTTAGAAGTATGAAACGGATTCCGTTTTCCGAAATCTCCTTTGTTATTGTGATCGACAAATTTAGATCATAATCCGGGATAGTATAACTGTATACATTAAATGCGATTAACCGTGCAAATGACACTTTATGTTTCGGGCGTATAAGTATGCACTTTTTAAACTTAATCAGAATTAACCAAAATCACTTTTAGAATTTCTACACTTCTCTTGTACCTTATTGTTTGGTTCATGGTAACATACTCTAAAATGAGTTTTGATTTTTCGAAAGTCTCCCTAATTATGGAAATATCTAAGATTGAATTGCAAAGTGCTCCGGAACGCTTTCCGATCGTACTCAAGAATATCTGAATTCGGATACCCAAATGTCCATAGTATTCGAATTCGGATACTTCACGCACACAATCGGGGATAAAATCTGGCACAAAATCTGTTTACCATCAGTTTAACATTGTTCTTTTTCTTTGAAAATATCACATATAATTCGCAGGAATCTTTCTTACATGGATATAGGTATATGATTGACGTTTCAAATATCACTTAATTTCTGAAAAAATATAAAGTTAATGGATCGAATAGACCCATCTACAAATATTACCATCGCTTCTCGTGAAGGAAAGTTGAAACCCTCGTCACATCTCGGGCCCGCCTTGGTCCCTTGACAGTAAAAAGGTCCGAATCCGTCTGTGTTCCAGCTGCTGCCTGAAAAAGTCACGACTCTGATGAACGAAAATACAGGGTGCGGTTGATCAGCTGGTGGTGCTGGTGCAGTGACTGATGGTATACCTGCTGTCCGGCCGAACTCTAGTACGGCATCTAGGTCCGGTGCACTTATGTAGCATTGATAGAAGGCTGTTCCTGTGTTGATGGTAGTTTGACGAGCTGTCAGTATTGTAAGATGGACAACTTCACCTGCAAGAAAGACAAATGACACAATCAGGAACATAGTTTGGAAACAGAAATGTAGCACAATTTAAATACACGGATCCCAATTATAACCATGCGCGCCATCCTTATTGATAAAAGGGCATAATTAAATAATTTGGCGAGGGAAAAATAAATTCAACCATAGTAACAATGTTTACCTCTTGATCAAAACTGTTTTGACAGACCTTGGCCCCATTGCAGAAAGAGATACAATCGATTGTAAGTTACGATTGATCGTAAGTCAGAAAGTTTACGCGTTTCAACCAATCAGATTTGCGCATCCAGAACACGTGATCTGACTTACTGCAACGGGACCCTTGAGTGACTATATCCGATTTTATACTGGATGATATACATGATTATAATATGATCAAAATAGATGCATTGTATTATACATGAATATAGCGTGAGTAAAATGTTTAAAAATAAGGTGGATTTCATCGGCAAATAAATCAAACATCTTCAAAAATGTGTTCATATTGCTTTAATCTTTGAACTTATGCACCAGCTCAAACTTCGAAAGGGATAGTTCAATTTTGATTTTGGAGGGTGCTGTCAAGAAATAATTTTGTGTCAGGTAATAAAAAGCTAAATGGTAACTTTGAAAAAGTGTGAGCATTCTATTTATGTTTTCTTAAATCATTGAATAAATGTGGGATCCCATATTTATATCAATTGGATATTTTAGCTGTTTCTGAACCGATTTTGATCAAATAAAGTTTATATGTCTTAAAATTGTATGTACTTTCAAATATGACACTCATTGTTTCATTACCTTACAACATTATTTCTTGATGCGCCCTGTATACCAAACTCAACTATTCATTTAGTGATTTTGTAATGTTGTTATAAAGCAAATTTTATTATGTGTTCTCTTGTTATCATTTTGTATATGTTTGCAATCAAATCGGCGCACAAAGTGCACGTTTTTTTACTCCCATGTGAAAGCCTTTAAATGATGTTGATTATAACGATTCAAACAAAGCAATCTCTTAAAGTGATAGAACGGTTTTGTTTAGAGGGCGTTTCAATAAATATTGTAATGAGGTATTACATTAAAAACCATTATTTTTCATGACAGAATACACTTTGATTTTATCAGACATCAGTTCAGAAAGAGCTGAATGTTTGGGCTCAACATTAGATTTTATTTATTTAAGAAAATATGTAAGAAATCTGAAATATCTTTTTCAAATTGTTTGTAAAGATCTCTCTATTTTTAAGAGGCAGGGCTAAGCAAAATAAAAACAATAGTTGCTAATTATGTTTATATATACTCCGCCAAAAAAGAAACTGGACACTTGTATGAGACCAAATATTTCGTATTCATTAACGATAAAATATATGATATTGTATATCAACTTAACGATAAAAATACCCTCTTCAATATTCGCATGAAATCCAAGAAATCATTCATGCATGACTTGTCACGGTCAATTAACAACACCAAGGTCTGTTTTCAAAAATAGCAAAAATGGAACATCCACTCAACCATATAAATGTTGATAAGCATAACCTAAAACGCTATATTCATGAGATGGTATAGATCTTTCATTACAAATGTGACTTTTTCTATCTTCATCTCAATAAAGAGTATAATGAAGACAAATTGTGAACGGTTTAAGGTGTTATTTTCATCCAAAATTACAAAATGGGGAATTCCATGGCAAATCTTTATTAGTCAAAACCACAGTTTTTTTCCCCTTTTTCAGCATGAAAATGGTATAAATTCTTCTCAAGAATTATACCGTAGTCCAAAGATCTTCAAAACCTGAAGTCACCCTTGGTCAAACATTTGGGCAGTCTTTAACATGACATTTCTCTAGGTAACTATGGTTAGAAATTGCAGGGGACACATGAAATGGACAAGCTTCATGCCTCTAATACAGACCAGTATGATAATGCTCTCACAACCTGGCCCTGTTTTATTGACAAATTTGTATTTCCAGAGTTTGCTCATAACAATAAAGTTGCATAATGTCATAATTTACTTGGTTTTCTTTGTTTCAAGTGAAACGCTTTACTAGCATTTAGTCGAATGGTGTGGTCCTCCATTGTTTTGCTATTTTTGAAACAGACCTGTGCTATTGTTAATTGACCATGGCATTTCATGCATGAACGATTACACCTTTAAGGTGATACCCTGCATGTAGAGGACTAAATTGCCCTTTAATTTGATATATGATTGTGTACACTTTATCGTACATTAATATGAAATATTTCAACTTATACAAGTGTCCAGTTTCTTTTTTTGCGGAGTATAGTTAATTATGTGGTAGCGCACTGTATTCATATGCACTTTTAGGGTACAATCTAGAGGGAGTTATGCCTTATCTATACGCTAAAAGATATAAGATACAACATAACAGTCTTTAATTTCATTCAGAAGTAAAGTCTGCATAATAAGACAAACAAAATGTCAAGTTGTCTATGACAAAATCAGGCAGATAGAGAAAAAAAAACATTTTTATCGGAATTTTAAGGATTTTGTATGTTTTTGATCAAATTTTATGGTAAATAGCGCCCTCATATGATGACCTTCTGAATTCTCCTTTTTACAAACAGAAGAGCCCTACTAGTTCTACATATGTGCCAAATATGAGAGTGATTGGTTCTAGAAATAAAGAAATTAAAGAGGGAGCAATATGTACCGATTTTTGCCCTACACAAAATGGCCGTCTATGCCTTACATTTGCATATGACGCAATGGTGATTACGTAATAAAAAATTTTATTTTTTGTATAATATATTCAAAGGATAATAGCATTTCTGATTTGAATATACTTTCAGAAATAGACATAATAAGTTTAAGCTCATTATCATCATTCTCATGGTGAAAAAAATAAACTATACTAATGAACATTGTTTTTTTGACCGTTTGGTGTTACTGAAATTTCCCATGATTTTTCATATGCAAATTTGATGACGTCATAATCATATGAAGCCAATCACTTTGACCATGGAAACGTTTTCCTGTGTCTTAGACATATATAAATATGTATCAGCAAAATTTAGTTTATAAAGGACCTAGCCATTATCAAATGAGATCACTTAACGCAATCTCAATTTTCACCAACCCTAAGAAATGCAGCAAAAATGAAAAAGTGGCTAATTTTACATACCTCCCAAAAAGTAGTAAAAAAACATAGTGTATATGAGTTTTTTTCTTGTTAACATTTTTGTTTCTAACATAAGACATATCAATGAACAAAATGACACCCAAGTCGGAGGATCATAGGGGGGTCACAGGTAGACCCCTCTGGCCCACGGACTATTACTACATTTATTACAATATCTTGCCTGCCCTTTCTAGCAATTCTGGACAAAGAAATTAATCTATATGGGTTTGAGTAGTATTCCCCTAATTACTGTCATAGGCGTAGGATGGCGGTAATGGGCGGGGGCGGGGGAGGGGGGCTGAGGGGCTGCAACCCCCGCCCCCCTCCCTTTAGTTTTGAAAACAGTCATATCGGGCAAAAGGCACCAAACATTCGGGCAAAAGCATTTCATATTTGGGCAAACTCAAATTATATTCGGGCAAAATCAAGTCATATTCGGGAAAAGTCATCAAAAGTAAATATTTTCGGGCGATAAAATCGTGACAACCTTTAAGTTTTCTTTCTTTGCTTCGGCAATAAACCTCAGCCCCCCTGAACAAAATGTGCTCCTACGCCCATAATCACTCTACCGATATGATAATAGTCATAGTCAGGAATAAAAATGTACTAAACTTCTCATCTGTTTTGAAGCAAACAGGAAGTGGATCGGTTTATGTCTGATAAAAGCATGTTAAAGAGCGAATGAGAAGTGCGGACGATTTTACAGCCATAATAGCTTACTAGAGAAATACTTGAAGTTTGGACTTGGCCTAGTGGTGTGTTGTGCAGAGGGGGGGGGGGGGGGGGGGGGGGGGGTGGGGGTAGCAGCCTAGCGGGGTGTGGCAGAGCGACATAAGCCCTGTATTTGAAAGGAACACACATTAATTCGATTTCGGATCAATCTTAACAATTCATGCTATAGCTCTAGTTGATACGCACGTGTTTTACCCATCTCTAAGCCCTTGATTCAGTTTACAAGACATTTGTCTTGTGAACTCCTAATCAAATATAAAGCCCCCATAATATAGCAAATGCATTGTATATTAAACAAATATACCATGCACTGAGAGCCTCTAGTTGAAATTATGGATTCCTCGGTGACAGGAAAAGCACTATGTTCTGAGGGTTGTAGACCCGAAGAACATAGTGCTTTTTCTGTCACCGAGGAATCCATAATTTCACTAGTGGCTCGAAATAGTGCATGATATATTTGTTTTATATCCTTCGCATAATCATAATCATCGCAAAAAACAAACGATTTCAATTCAATTAAAGAAAAATATAAAGGAAAACTAAACATTGATCATGGAACCATCACTGCACTGACAATGTTCTGTTTGTGACACTGACCCCCTTTTGCGCAATAGTCCTAGTGCAGATGCGCATTGCGCTATCTTTCCATTCATGGTTACGCGCCTTAACAACTAATGCGCACCCAAATGCAAAACGCGCGCATCAAAGTGAATAATTAACCTGCTTTACATACTACACACGTGTAATTGTAATGGATAAAATACATTACACATACAGCTAGCTGCAGTGCACACCGCGGCCGATTGTTAAATGACGAATTAGTGTCACGACCACAGAAGGACAACGATGCACAATGTGCACCATTGTCGTAATTTTTTGTATTCGAATACCGCTACGTTATACATGAAATGCATCTCTAGAATATTCTTTGGAACTTATTGATATTCACGGGTGAAAATATGCTGTATTTCTTTTTTTTTTTTAACTCTTGAGAAATCTCGTCGAGCATCTTTCGCAAGCTAAAACAAGACCTCTCCTCGCAGGGAAGTTTTATAACACGCATCTCTATGGGCTCAATATGATCACCCGGCGTCTATGACGTCATTCATGGAATAGCATTTACTATTCCATGAATGACGTCACGCATAGCACATTTTTCTCCATGGGGCATTACTATGGTTGGTCACATGACGCTATGTAGACCAATCACTGAACAGGATTTCATTCATGTAGGATATAAACGCAACTAATAAAATACTTACATAAGAATACGCCTATAAGAATTTGAATTGTGTTGAATGACGATTGTTACGTTTATAAATAAATATACTCATGTTGAGGTTGAAGGATTATGGCATATTCCTAGAACTGAGTCCTTACATATGATCATATTAATTATCATCTTCTCGATTCTTAGACCCTAAACGCAGGCTGCAAATGTGTTCCTCTTCTGTACTTAAAAGATTCAGTTACAGGGTCCTTGGGGGTTATTTATTTCAGGTAGATTAAGATCACATAAATGTCAGCTTGAGGTTCGAGTTCGAGTTCGAGTGGATTGAGAATTGATTGCAAAATGAGTCTAGCAACAACAGTGACTAACACAAAAGCTGCAGCTCCGGTGTGTATCGTCAGAGGGCGCTATGTCAATTCATCCAGGAACAAGTGTTCCCGACGTGCCCCATGGAGTTGCAAGTAACAGTAGTATACCTGTATTATATTCAACTCTATGTTGTTAATAAAAAGAAACAACACGTTCTGCATTCTTAATTGAAGTGTACTGCGTATTAAACAGTGAGCATGTCATCTTGGGGGTGTTCACAAAGGTTTCAAGTTCATGATCAAGATCATGAAGAACATATTCATGATTTTTTAACAAATTGTATGTTTGTGTTTGAAAACTATATAAGTCATTGTATGTTTGTTTAATTTTTAAGTCAAACACCTTAACTTTCAATCTTTGCAATATACCCCCAGCACGTCTTCATAATGGTTCATTCTAATTGTGATTGTGCTTAAAGGTACAATGACATGGAAGGTACATTGTTGTAAATGTGTATATGTAGTAGGATACGCATTAATTATTTGTAAACTGTTTGAGCATAATATGTTTTGTTATATTGTTGGTTATAAGCCCCACCTCTTAAACAAACTCTCCCAGCATGAAATTCATCATTCTGTTGACATCTGTCAATCCGTCAATGACTGGCCTGCTAATATGAGATTAAACAAAACACAATAGCATATAACATGCCTTGCATACTACCATGAAATAGCTTATCGGTGCCTGTATTGTCCTAGCTAATAATGGTTGAGCTTACCGAAAGAGTAACTGATATTAAAATTGAAAAGTATGTGAGTTCGTATTCAATCATTTGATGCTATTGTTAGCAGGCGCATATCTTGTGCGAAGGTTCATTCCGCCGTCTATTGTTCATCTTATTAGTTACTGACCAGTGTCTGACAGATGATGTCATAGAAAGAATTTCATTTTTGAGAGTTGTGAGTTGAGAGTTTAAGAGGTGTGGCATAGATTACTATACAAAACATATTCAGCTAAAACAGCTAACAAATATTTTGCAAACATTTTGGTATAAAGTTTGACTATATTGGCCACTTTGTGTTGCCATGGTAACCATAAACTGAAGAGCATGTTTTTCATGTGTTTTTCTTTCTTCTTTTTTTCTTTTAGTAAACAAGTGAAGTTTGGGTGTTTTTCTGGTCAAGTGGTATGAGAATCATTGGTAACAGGTGTTATAAACTGCAATTAATTTCCTTAATAATTATTTAGTTTTTCTTTGTTTTTAAAGACAAAATGGTGTAAAACAAAAAATATAATAAAAATTAAAGCAAATATGGTTTTGATGTATTTGTATGATATTTCTGTGATTAAAATCTGTAAATGGGGTTTCTCATGATGTCTATAAACATTTTGATATGAAAAAAAAAAATTGGGTTCAAGTTCATAGGGTAAAAGTTGAAGAAATTGCATACATAAAATATAGCATGTACTATAATGTGTCTAGCCTTTAGTCAAGGCTCTATATGGCTTGGAGATTCTCTATGCGATCACGAGCTAGCTAGCTGTAAGAGAGAAAGATACTATTAAACTGGCTCCCATATATAGCCTTTAAGCACTGGAATCGCAGTAATTTATTAATGAGCGAAGAGAATAAGGCATTACTAATTCATGAGAGAAATCAGCAACCAATCAGATCGCTAGATGTGGATACCGTATGCCTAATCGGTGGCGTGTTCCACCGTGTATTAAGGGGTTTATTTAGTATCAGACATTAATATTATCATAACTTTCATAATGATAAAATATGAGATACATTGCAATAAAAACTAAAGCATACAAATACCTTTTTGCATCTATATCAAATCTCAACTCTTTATTTTAAAAGAAAACAACATATTTTGTAATGACGTACCCTATAAATAATGGACGCGTCCGGACCGGTGCACCGCGGTGGTGTTCAGTGCATACAGCATACGCTAGTCCGTAGCGGAGACCCTATAACAACCACTACTCTATGCCACTAACAGTGATTTGTGCAAGGTTTGGCTTTACAATGCAGCTTCCAAACGAAGACTAACACTCACAAACAGCTGATCAACCTGGTCTGTGGCATATGAATATGGGCTTAGTAGCTTTTCTACGAAGATTTTCTATGTAAATAAAAGAAAATAAAACTTTTCACGTTCATGACTGACGATAGGCTTCGCGCTGCGCGCTCAAATTCGGCATATCGCGGTTAGTACACTGCCGGTAGAACCTGCCAGACAGCACGATGCCTATCGGATAGCCTATAATGTGTCATGTGAAGGTCACCTCCACAATGACTTTGCGGACCTAATGGGCCTCTAAAACTCATCAAATTCCACAGAAATGTCATGATCTATGTTCCAGAATATGTAATATTGCATAATTATGTTAAAAGGTTAAATTTGCCTACTTGGTAACCGTCCATTTGGCGAAAACAGCTCAAAACTGATAAATTCTGACATCTTCTATGTTTTTCATCATATTATCGATAATAGCGCCCTCATACGGACACCTTTAAACATGTTTGTGATTGCAGCTTGTAGAGCTTGACCTGATTGACCTTTGTGCCAAATATGAAACTGGTCACTCCAATAATATAGGAATTGGAGAGGGGCCTTATGAGCCCCCCCCCCCCCCCCCCCCACTTGCTTGGGCTTGATAGGGTTAAATATGCTTATGATTTAGCATGTCCTTTTCGGTTAACGTCTAGACAAGTACATGTATCCTGACATTTTTTAGACCCAAAAATGTCACTGTATTATGCAATAACAAATATTCTACTAAGTCCTATGCTATTTGCTTTTCAATTGATCCGTTATAGCTGCATGGGGACGTGAATTGGCGAAAGCTGGTGATCTCTTAAAGGGACTAAGTAACATTGTCCAAATCCTCAAAATAAAATTGTAATGCTTGCGGTTACCACATACCTTGTTTTATTCGTATTAACAATAAAATCATGGGACAGGTTTCGGTTTTTTAAATTTCCCTTTCATTACAAAGATATGTACGATCGAAGTATTTAGATAAGAAAAACTCCGGTGGAGTTTTGAAACCGTGTACAAAGTGAGTGCAGCGAGTTTTAGTGAATATCACTTTGCATTTTAGCTCATTACTTGGCCATGTAACAGTCAGGCCAACTTGCGTTTTAGCGACATTCTGGTAATGTCGATATACCGCTATTACCATTATTGGAAATGTCGATATACCGCTATTCTCTCCGCGACGTCGCTATAGATGGCGCATAGATTGTGGCGATCAGCTAACGATAGTGACATGCGATAATATCGGTGATCGAACAAAAATTGAATGTTGTACAGCCGTTTTACACATATTTGCAGTGTGTGCCCACTCGCGCGCGGCAAGCGTATCTTGCTGTCCTCGTATCAGCGGTTGAGCCCTCTCCCTCCCCCTCCCTCCCTCCCTCTCTCATCCTCTCTGGTTATTGAGACACAGTAAATTCAACAAAATACACAAATGCAATACTCAAAATGGGGAGATCATTTAAGCATGATATACATACCTTCAGATGAGTGTCTCTTATCATCGGCAGTCCGGCCAACAATCAAGGAATATGTAGAGTGATGAAAACATGTTTCCCAGAGGTCTTCACAGTTCACACTATGATACAGTTTGTACCTCGTAAGTTAACAGTTCATATAATACATGTAATATAACACTAACAACTTGTTCCATTCACCTTCTGAATTAAAACAACTATAATAACAGCAGCTTGATTAGTGGTGAGGGGCAAAATTCCACATACTCATGACAAAACATTCTCCTACTAGAAGGTCATGCTCCTACCAACTGACAAACAAGTCATGTTTAAGTGGTAAAAGTGCTAACTCTGATCATGCTGGTTGTACACAGACAGGACCATGTGTATAGCCTATTTCATTTTCACCCAAAACAATAGATTTGACCATGCCGACCAACAAGCATTTTGATTACCCATTTGCCCTATTCACACAATATGCATCTAGACCTATATGATACGATACACCAGGGACCCTACGGTCCATGTATACACAAACTGTTCGAGGCTCGCAGTTTGGTGGGTGAGAGAAAGGGGGAGAGATAAGGTAGATTATCTTGAGAGAAAGGGGAAAGACACACATATGATAGAACAGGAAGTACGCAAGAGGTGGGTAGAAACTAAAATAGAAAGGAGAGAGAGGGGGAGAAATACTTTAACGAGTACGGAGAGGCAGATATTCAGATTAGCAACATCTGCAACAACTGCACTGCACTGCTCGGCATGCACACACGCTACGATATACCAGCTGGGAGTTTGTGGGTATACTACCCGTATGGTTGGCCGTTCCCCCCAAAACGCGTGCCAAACACATACGCGTGCAGGTCATAACGTACGCATGGTTCTGTCATAACGTACGCATGGTTCTGTCATAACGTACGCATGGCCATTTTGTATAATATTTCTATGGAACTCTTAACGTACGCATGGTTCCATCATTACGTACGCGTGGTATAGTCATTACATACGCGTGGTATAGTCTTTACATACACGTGGTATAGTCTTTACATACGCGTGGTCTTGTCTTTACATACGCGTAGTCTTGTCATTACATACGCATGGTGTTGTCATTACGTACGCATGGTCTTGTCATTACGTACGCATGATCTTGTCATTACGTACGCATGGTCTTGTCATTACGTACGCAACCTATATAACGGATATTGGAATAAGGATTTTTATTATAATGAACAGAGAATGTGACTAGTGTTGGGAGTGGAGAAGGGAGAGGGCATAACAATGTTTTATGGATGGCTAGGGATATCCAGGGGGGGGGGGGGGGGGGGATGGGGGGTTGGTCTGGAAAAGGGGATATAAAGTGTGTGTTTTGATTAGTGAACAAAGAATGTGACAAGTGTCGGGGGGGGGGGGGTGGGGCATAACAATGTTTTATTACATTATTACATTAGGGATAGCTCAGGGGGGCGGGGATTGGTCTGGAAAAGGGGATATAAAGTGCGTATGTTCCCTCCTTCGTTTTTAGGGTTTTAATTAGATATGAACAGAGAATGGGACAAGTATCGGGAGTGGAGAAGGGGGAGGGCAATGTTTTATGGATGGCTAGGGGTAGCCGGGGGGGGGGGGGGGGGGCTGGATAAGGGAATATAAAGCAGTATAATGTTACCTCCGTGGTTTTAGAGATTTAATCAAATATGAACACAGAATGGGACAAATGTCAGGGGGAAGTGGGAGGGTTACCATCATAACCATTATCATAACTGGGTACTTGGTCGGGTGTTAATTAGTCTTCAGCGCCCGTTGGGCAGCTGGGCCACTATGCTCCCCAGGGAGTTGAGGCGGTGCGCAAGATAATTGTGTGGGTTTGATTTGTACCTGATGACCAATGGTAAATTAATGCGCTAAGAAACATCGTATTAAAGGGATAGTTGAGTATTGGTTAAACTTCACTTTAGTAACCAAAATCGGTAATAGTTATAACTTCACCATGCTTGAAAAGTATACACTATTACAGTCAGAATGCAACTCAGCCCGATTCCACTGTATTTATTCATATCGTATTCATAGATTTCCGAACCGCACGCACCAATAAGCAAAGCAGAGGGGTATTATTTTGAGCTTTATGGAACCTTAAAATAGGCTTTAATGAATGAATGTGGTATCAAATGTTAGAGGAAGAATCATATTTTATGTCTATCATAATTAATCAAGTATTAAATCAAATTTTACCAGTGCAATTTGTTGTCAAATATCACCAAAAAATAATAAGTTCAGAGGTGAAAAATAACAGTTTATGCTTCTTGCGTCTCATTGATTTTATAATCATTGTAAAGCATGTTTTATACTCTTTCAGGATACGTAGGTTTTATTTTGTTGCGTTGGATAATCGGGTCAGGAGCCAAGAAAATACCATTCAGGTACAAATTAAGAACAACTAAAATGCGAACGAGCATTCCCATTGGATGGTACGAAGGGGTGTGTTTGAAGCGGGCCAGTGATTGGCCTCATTCAAATAACGCAATACCAGGCTCCCCTCGGAACAACGCGCTGTGCGGGAAAGAGAAATTCTCTCTCCCCCTCTCTCTTCTTCGCGGGACGTGGAGAATCTGCGTGATGCTGATTCAACCAATCAACGGGCTGGATTGCCGCTGAAAGCCAACAATATGATATTTTATTTTGTCCTTTGCTGGTCTTTGTTGGCTCCTGACCCGATTAAGAAATACACGGCTTCAAAATTGACATATTTGTAAAGTGTATTAAATTACCTTCATATGGTATAAATATGAAGGAGACGCAAGTACATTTTGTAAGTTTTCAAGCCAAATGAAAAAGAACTTTTAAAAACGAATTTTGTCAAGTTATTACACTTGATTTTCATCTTTTTGTCGTTGTTGAATTAAAAATATAATTATATGGTAGCGAAGAATGACATATTTTCTACAATGTCATATATCACATTGTACAATTGGTTATTGCAAACCGAAGTTATCGCATTTTTAAAATGATGTATCTCCAGCCGAGTACTATTCGGGTGAGAAAGTTCGATCGTTGGAATCTGAATAAAACGAGCGTTTTAGCCTCATTAAAACATGCTTTGCTCTATGACTGATTACAAACGACTAAGTAAAAACCCCTGTTATCATCTTATCTAGAAGTAACAAGGCAAGTAAAGTTTCTGTTAGGGCAAGTAAGAGTAAACATATATAATTGGCGCCCCTCAGAGCATTGTCGAAGCTAGGGGTATCGCCTATCACATGGGGGCCCTCTTAGAAGACTTTTGGGGCTCTGCCTATCTATTTGGAGCCCCCTCTGAGCATAGCCGAAGCTTGGGGGCACCGCCCATCGCTTTAAGGACCCTCTCAGAAGACTGGGGGCTCCGCCCTTATGTTAAGGAGCCCCTCAGAGCATGAATAAAGCCTAGGGGCACCGCCGCACATATAATCGGAGCCCTCTCAGAACATGATCGAAGCTGGATATGGGGATATAAAAGACTATACATTATAATATATTTAATTCCTCCTTCGTTTTAGGGTTTTAATAAAATATGAACAAAGAATGTGACTAGTGTCGGTAGGGGAGAAGGGGAAGGGCATAACAATGGTTTATGGATGGCACGGTGTAACCAAGGGGGGGGGGGGGGGGGGGGGTAGGTCTGGATAAGGGGATATAAAGCAGTATATGTTACCTCCTTGGTGTTAGGGTTTGTATTATAATGAACAGAGAATGGGACTAGTGTCGGGAGGGGAGAAGGGAGAGGGCATAACAATGTTTTATGGATGGCTAGGGATGGCCAAGGGGGGGGGGGGGGGGTGGTATGGAAAAGGGGATATAAAGTGTGTATGTTACCTCCTTAGTTTTAGAGTTTTAATTAGATATGAACAGAGAATGGGACAAGTGTCGGGGGGCATAACAAGGTTTTATGGATGGCTAGGGATAGCCAATGGGGGGGGGGGGGGTCTGGAAAAGCAATGGGCGGTGCCCCTATGCTTTATTCATGCTCTGAGGGGGCTCTCCAACATAAGGACAGACCTTCAAGTCTTTTGGGAGGGTCCGAATAGATAGGCAGAGCCTCTAGTCTTCTTAGAGGGCCCCCAAGGTGGGGGATGCCCCTGGCATAAGTCATGCTCCGAGGGGGCTCCATATATATGGGCGGTGCCCCTAGGTTTTATTCATGCTCTGAGGGGGTTCCCCAACATAAGGATAGAGCCCCAGTGTTTTGAGAGGGTTCTTAAAGCGACGGGCGGTTCCTCTATAGGCTTGCTATGAGGGGTTCTTCAACATAAAGACGGAGCCCCCAGTCTATTAAAGAGACTGTCCCCCTTTTACAAATCGTCTGAACAGTTTCCAGTTGACGGATGGGGATGAATGTAACACGCACACAAAAAATCAGATCGAACAGCCCTGTAATTTGGATTCTTCGAATGAAAAACGAATGCGTCCCTCCATCAAACTATATATCGGTCAATAAAGGAGTATAACTGATTTAGCATAATATTACAACAATATTGTACTTATTCTTGTAAAAGTATTGTGAAGCCGACATTTGTAAAGGTATGTAACGGAAAAAGATCTCAAAAATGAAGAATATATAATTACATGTAGTCAGTTTAAGCGAGGTTTGGTTATTTTGGTTAGTAATCGTTTGTGCGCGGGTTACGTAGCTAGCGCGGGTCACATAGGGGTCACGCATAGCGCTGTGGCAATCCGTGGAATCCGTGAGCGAACTTTCTCGACGGGTGAATACACGTATAATGCACAATTAACTGTTGGACGATGGTTTATTAGATTTAGGTCTATAACTCCACGAAAAACAGATTTCAAGCCCTAAATTTTGCAGGCATGCTATTAAATGACATTTTCTTTCATATAAGACAATAACCTCGCAACTTTTGAAATTTGGCTTGCAAAAGAGGGACTGTCCCTTTAAGAGGGCCCCCAAAGTGATTGGGGGTGCCACCTAGCATCACACATAATCTTGCCCCCATATCTTCAAGACCTAGTCTCCCTTCGTTCCTCCTCTTTTGCCAGACCCCTCCGTTCATCTTCCTCTCTCCAATTACTTCATGGCCCACGTACACAAACTCGTTATGGTGACCTAGCCTTCTCGTCTGCCCCCTCCCTTTGGAACAAACTCCCACCCCATATTCAGAATGGCACATCTATCGAATCATTTAAAATCCTCCTCAAAACCCATCTTTTTAAGCAGTTTTAATTTTCTGAAGGCGCACACACATATACATGTATTTGTTATTTCTTATTTGTTACTCTGACTTACTAGTTTTCTTATTTAGACAGACCACTAGTGCGCTTAGAAACGCCCGTATTTAGCGCCATATAAATGCATAAGAGATAGATAGATAGATAGATAGATAGTTTATTTCAAAAATCATGATTCGCGGCATAGCCGAATTGTACATGATAAAAATACATTTTAAAACATCAAAATGGACAAAGTGCATCTTTTACAAAACAAAGTACATAAATAAGCAAATTCAAAATCATGTCAAAATAATATACATTTGATAAACGCAAATCTTCTAACATTAATAGTAGTGGTAGGTAGTAAGAATATAAATAAATACTCAATCTATAATCAGGTTGAATAGAGAGAAAATGAGGAATATTAGAAGAAGAAAGAGATGAAGAGAGGAGGGGGAAATAAGGGACGACGAAGAAAAAGAAGAAGAGAAAGGCTTAAAGGACGAAGAGGGTGAAGAGGAAGAGGAAGAAGAAGAAGAAGAAGAAGAAGAAGAAGAAGAAGAAGAAGAAGAAGAAGAAGAAGAAGAAGAAGAAGAAGAAGAAGAAGAAGAAGAAGAAGAAGAAGAAGAAGAAGAAGAAAAGGAAGGGGAGAGAAGGAGAAGAAAAGAGAAATGGAGAAGGAGAAGAAGTAATAGGGTAATAGTGCATAGATTAAAATAAGAAGCATTTTTCTGAAAAATCCAAGTCAAGTAGGTCATTCATAGTAAGTTATATGATTTCAAGAGAATAATTGTATTATGTGCCTAACCAAATAAACAAATTAAATACAGTAACATATATATTTAGGGAGTTTGATAGAGTTACGCCATTAAATTAAATCATCTTACTACTTATAAAAGATAATGAAATATAATCATCAGAGAAGTACAACTAAGTAGTTGAATTGTGTGGGTAATGCACTTATATTTGTTGCAAATTACATATGAATTAATATTTCTCCAATATTTAAAGATTTAAAATACTTAAATACTGCTAATTGTTGCATGTTTACAATACATCTAATATAATTTAGCTCACTAATATCTGTATATTGGCAAAATATCATACAATAATTTCAATATACATATTTAACGTGTGAACGAATTATGCATTGTGTATATTGCACCAGAATTCTATTTTTAAATATAACATTTATAAAAACAGGAACAACTTATTTGTACACCCAAATTCTATAAAAAGAAACAAAAACTAATACTATATATGTGATCATTTTCCCTAAACATAAAATATCTCAATAATTCAAATCTATTTCATGAATGAAAGCTGACTAATTATCATTGTACAATTGGATGAGCGATGGTATGGGGCTAGTCTGCATCCGTTTGGTTTTGCATCTCAATTGAGGAATCTTTTGAGTTTTTCTTAGTACTCTCGTACTACGTTGTTGTTGTTTTGGAGGAAATTTTGAAACTGATTTGTGGAGGAAAGAGTACTTTTAAAAAACCTAAGTGAAAGATCTTTTCTTCGTTGTTCCAGTGTGTCCAAGTTGGAGAGGGCAAGGGTGGCATTGTAATCAGTAAAGTCATTTTGGTAAATAATGCGGAGAGCACGTCTTTGAATTCTCTCCAAGCGTATATTCTGATCTTGAGTCAGGCCACTGTTCCAAACTGGTGCCGCATACTCAAGCATTGGCCGGACATATCCTATGAATATTGTAATAAGATCATCATGTGGTAGGCCAAAACTTTTCAGTGTGCGAAGCATGTACATTTTCCCATTTGCACGTTTCTCCAAGGAAGAGACATGCGACTCCCATTTCAAATCATTTTGTATGTGCACACCTAAAATCTTTGTTTGACAAACAGTATCAAGAGGCTGGTCACGTATGTGTATCACTGGATATTCTTCTCGAGTGCGTGAAAAAGAAATGTCGATTCTTACACACTTTTTGGGGTTAAGTTGCATGTTGTTATCCTCGGACCAAGATGCCAGGTTGTCTACTGCTGTTTTCATTTGCGAAGGTTGATTGTTTTGTCTACATTCTACAAGGGTGAGGTCATCCACGTACTTATATGAATTGAGTTGGTTGTGTGGTTGTGCGTCGTTGATCATTACAAGGAATATGATTGGACCGAGATGTGTTCCTGGTGGTACTCCGGCTTGGACCTCCGACCACTCCGACAGGGTGTCACGATAGCGAACGCATTGTTGTCGCGCGGATAGGAAATCGCAGATCCATGGGATGACGGCTGGACGAACACCTAGGTCAATCAACTTTGATATTGCTATCGAGTGGTCTATTCGGTCGAATGCTTTTTTGAAATCTGTTTGGACAATACTTGAACATGATTTTTGCTTCTTGGCATTTTGATATATAGGATGGAGAATATTAATGAGGCAGTGTGATGACGAGAGGGATTTCCTGTTTCCGAATTGGTTAGGCAACGAAGCTTTCCGCGACTTTCGCGAAGTGGTCAATTAATGATATCGGTCGAAGCTTGTCTATGGCTGCAGGACTTGTTTTAGGGATGGGAACCACGATCGCTCGTTTCCACTCTTTTGGGATCTTTCCTTGTTGAGTAGAGGCGTTGATAATACCATATATCATATATCATATATATCATGCTCCGAGGGGGCTCCATATATATGGGCGTTGCCCCTAGGCTTTATTCATGCTCTGAGGGGGCTCCCCAACATAAGGATGGAGCCCCCAGTCTTTTGAGACGGTCAATAAAACGATGAGCGGTGCCCCCAAGCTTCGGGTATGATCAGAGGGGGCTCCAACAAATAAGGATGGAGCCCTCAGTATTCTAAGAGGGTCCATAAATCGATGGGCGGTGCCCCCAATCTTCGGGTACGCTCAGAGGGGTTCAAAATAAATAGACTGACCCCCCAGTCTTCTAAGAGGGCCCTAAAAGTGATGGGGGGGGGGGGGGGACCCCATAGCATAAATCATGCTCCAAGGGGGCTCCATATATGGGCGGTGCTCCTAGGTTTTATTCATTCTCTGTGGGTTAGGGTTAGGGTTAGGGCTCCCCAACATAAGGATCGAGCCCCCACTCTTTTGAGAGGGTCCATAAAGCGATTTGCGGTACCCCCCTTGCCATCCATAAAATATTGTTATGCCCTCCCCTTTTCTCCCCTCCCGACAGTATTATATAGTCCTATTCTCTGATCATATTTAATTAAAACCCTAACCCCCCCCCCCCCCCCCCCTCCCTCCCATCCTTGGCTACCCCAAGCCATCCATAAAAAAAGTTATGCCTCCCCCTTCTCCCTTTCCGACACTAGTCCCATTCTCTGTTCATTATAATAAAAACCCTCAACCAAGGAGGTAACATATACTGCTTTATATCCCCTTATCCAGACCCACCCCCCCCCCCCCCCCCTTGGTTACCCCTTGTCATCCATAAAAGATTGTTATGCCATCCCTTTTTCCCCCTCCCGACACTAGTCCAATTCTCTGTTCATTATAATAAAAACCCTAAAATCCAAGGAGGTAACATATACTGATTTATATCCTCTTATCCAGACTTACCAACCCCCCCCCCCCCGGCTACCCCTAGTCATCCATAAAACATTGTTATGCCCCCCCCCCCCCCCCTTCTCCCCTCCCGACACTAGTCCCATTCTCTGTTCATTATAATAAAAACCCTAAAACCAAGGAGGTAACATAATATACTGCTCTCATTCGTTCGACATCTCGCTGGTTACAGAAAATACACACAGGCGCATTACGTGCGCATGGTTGTGTCATTACGTACGCATGATTGTGTCATAACGTACGCATGGTCTTGTCCTAACGTAAGTATGGTTCTTTCATAACGTACGCATGGTTGTGTCATTACGTACGCGTGGTTCTGTCTATGCATATGTTTTTTCCCCGAAACCACGCGTATGTAAAGACTATACCACGCGTACGTAATGATGGAGCCATGCGTACGTTATGACAGAGCCATGCGTACGTTATGACAGAACCATGCGTGCGTTAAGAGTTCCATAGAAATATTATACAAAATGGCCATGCGTACGTTATGACAGAGCCATGCGTACGTTATGACAGAGCCATGCGTACGTTATGACAGAACCATGCGTACGTTATGACCTGCACGCGTATGGTTTTGGCACACGTTATGGCGGGAACGGCCAACCATATACCCGTATAGTTTACACGCGTATAGTTTATACGCGTATGGCATACATAGAGCGCTCGCCACTACCTAGCTACCGAGGCAGGGTCGGCATCGGGCCGAACGCTCGCTGCACTAGCTAACTGCCTCCGCGGGCTCGCTGTATCGATTGGTTTAAAGTAAACGGCTGTCCTTATAGACTATGTCAAAGTCAAACCGTCAACAATTTGAAATCTGAATAGAGCATTGAGAAAATATGCAAATCTGCAGATCAATTATCATTGATGGTACGAATGAAATATTAGGATGATCTATCCAGAACATTGGCTAAAATTAATTTAACAAATCATAAGTGTGAATTCCCCCATTCACACAACACGCAAAGCTAAGTATGACGTCATGATTCATAATGGACGGGGTTCAGGAATAGCGCTTTTCCGCTATTTTCAAGAATAGCGGAAAAGCGCAAGTGGGCCTATTTGACTTGACAATTTCACACAATACCCTGTGGACATATGAGATAACAACAATATACATTGCATCAACCATTCATCACTTTTTGCACATGTCAACAAAGTTACTAGATCCCTTTAATAATGTGCATGCGCAGTTTGACTTCAATGGATTAAGTAACGTTGTTAAAAGCCATTTTCATTGTATATACTTTGACATCAGACAGGGGTTCATACCTCGTTGCGTTTGCAATACAAGCATGAAATATGTTTCGGATTTCCAAATTTCTCTTTTCTTATAGATAGATGTAGATGAAGTGTTCATATTTGTAAATGTCTATATAGGGAGAATTTGAACTGTGTACAAGGTCAGTGCAATATCACTACCTCATTACTCAGTCCAACATAATGTGGCGTGATGGCTTTGCAAGAAGTCAATTCAAACGGGCTTTAGTGGGGTAGAGGGTGTATCCAGATGAAACATAATTGAGCATTTAAATTAAATTCGTTTAGAGGGGTAGTTCAGTTTTGGTATAGAGGGCGCTTCAAGAAATAATCTGTTTGTGAGTTAATGAAAAAATGAGTGTCAAATTTGAAAGAGCATACAATTTTAATGACAGAATAAACGTTATTTGATCGAAACCGGTTCAGAAACAGCTGAAATATCAAAAAATATATCCGATCGGAAAAACTCTGTTATCGTTATGGCTAATAAAATGTACACAATCGCCCAATCATTTTTTTAAAAAATAAACATTGAATAAAGATAATCGTTCGATAGGTTTGCACGCAATGCCGAGACACGAACATAAAAATGAACAGCGTTAAGGAGACCTATTCTGAAAAGTAGGTTAACGTTTATTTCATGATAATTGTATACCTTGTTTTTATAAGCACAACTAGTGTATTACAAAAATACATATTCTTCTTGCGTATGAGGCAGCACAGCTTCTACGCAACATCGCGCAAGTTTTGTAGCCAGTGAACAGTGTCGGGGTCCAAGTTATTTAAGTCTGGGTTTGTGTGGCCGGGTGGGCGAAGGGTTGGGCACTCTTCAATGATGTGGGAGGCTGTCTGCTCGGGTGCTCCACATGTGCAAGCCGGAGAAGGTCTGAGACCCCAGCGGTGCATGTTGGCATTAAATCTGCCGACCCCTGTGCGGATCCTGTTGAGAGTGACCCAATCCTTTCGGGGTAAGTCCGCACCTGGTGGAAGTTTAGTGTTTGGGGTCACCGTGAATTGAGGGGGTCTGGAGGTCTGCTGCCAGCTGTCCTTCAATGCGGTGAGGGTGTTGTGGGTGCCTTCCCGCAGGGTGTCAGCATGGCGACTGAACGGTCTGCGTGAGCGTAGGCGTTGGCGGCCCGGTTGTGTATTCTGGATGGTCTGGTGTAGGGGGTGAGTGCTGTCTTGGAGTGCCTTGTTTACTAGTTGTTGGGTGTAGTGTTCTCTGCGGATGGCGGGGGGAGCAATACCAGCCAGCACTGGCAAGAGGTCAGTTGGTGTTGGTCTGAGGCATCCTGTGATGATCCTCATGGTCTCGTTTAGGGTGGTGTCCAGCTTGGGTGTGTGTGAGCTTCGGCACCATGCAGGGGCGGCATACTCCGCAGCACTGTAGACTAGTGCGAAGGCGCCAGTTCGAAGTGTGGGAGTTTTAGCACCCCAGGTGGTGCCCGCAAGGCGGCGGAGTAAGTTGTTCCTAGAGGAGACTTTGGCTCGGAGTGAGTCGAGGTGTGGTTTGAAGGTCAGCTGTCTGTCTAGCTTTACTCCAAGGTATGTTTGGGGAGGGGGTGCAGAGCAGTGGGTTCCCGTTGACTTTGACTGTGAGCTGGCGGTTTGCTTCTTTGGTGTTGAGGTGGAAGGCAGTTGCAGTTGTTTTTGCAGCGCTCAGCTTCAGTCTCCATGTCTTCAGGTAGTTCGCGATCTTGGCCATGTCAGATGTTAAGGCGTCTTCAACTTTTGATCAGTCTTTGTCCGAGTGGAAGAGAGCGAGGTCGTCTGCATAGCCGTACTGTCGTACATATTCTGTCTACCCTAAGTAAAAGGATTGTTGACTATTGGTAAAGAGGGCGCTACACAAAATATTTTGTTGTTAGATACTGAAAAACTGACTGTCAAATTTGAAAGAGCATGCAATTTTTATGACAGAATAAACTTTATTGATCAAAATCGGTTCAGAAACGGCTGAATACACATAATTTTATTTTAATCATTAGTCTACCGGCCGGGGGACACTTTGACTTTTAATAAAAATGAAAACAAAAATGTTTAAAGACTACTTCGAACAAAATCTAATAAGGTTTTTAATAAGTTGTTGATGATATCTCTGTTGAATCATTATGTTAAGTGGGCCTGGGAATGCTACACTAACGTGGCCTTTATTATGGGTCATGGTCTGTAATAAACACTGCGTATATTTAATCGGTGCAAAATCGATTTGCAAAAAACCAATCTCTATGCCATAGAATTTGCATAGAGTATTCTGCAAGTACAGAAAATGAAACCAATGTATTCATGACTAGATCATCCATTGTACATGACAAAAAAGTTAACTAATACCATTAAACGTACATCACATATAATAACAATGCTTGCCAGTAGCGAATCGTGATCTGACTGCTTAAACTTAAGAGAGGTGGGGGGGGGGGGGGTGGGGGAGGGGGGGCCGGGGGCACTGTGTATTTCTTTTTTTGGGGAAAATATTTATTCCCCATTGGTTGCTATTGATTTTTTCTGAACTATTGTGAGGGGGGGATGCCCCCACTGCCTTTTGACACTACGCCACTGATGTTTGCGTCCATAAGATTAGTAATGTATTACTAGTACAACTGCTGATTACTTTAGCAGTGTTATCGAGAGTTTCGATTAAAGTGTAACTTAAATGGAAACTGCGTCTATATTCCATAAGTTTGCACGCACGACCGAGATACGAAAACAAAACACGAACTCTGTACAGCGTTAATGGGACCTATTATGAAAAGTAGGCAAAAGTTAAGTTCATAATAATATCTACTTATGCTTTATAAGCCCAAATTAGCATCTTTACAAGAATGTACATGTTTATAATTATATTTGCATTACCACAATTCACCACCCAATGGGGGAAGAGATAAGGGTGGATATATTATGCGCCCTACGTTCGTGTCTAGTTTTTGTATAAAGCTAAATGTAACACTACTCTGCTTTTGTAAAAAAACACAAACAATTCTATCTGACCATACGATTATGTGTCCTAAATTCAGAAATGTATATGATTGAAGCTTCTAAAGCGTTTGGCGTGCCTTTCAGTTGTAATACATACGACATTGGTCAGTCTGACAATAACGAGGAAGGAGAGGGGGAACCATGTACCCCATGTGACCCCCCAGTGGGCCTGGAATGCTACAGTAGTATGGCCTTTATTATGGGTTATGGTCTGTGCTAAATGCTGTATCTATTTAATCGGTGTAGTTTGATTTGCAAAAACTAATCTCTATGCCATGAATTTGTATGTGGCATCTAAAGAATGTTTGCTATTGCTTTTTTCTAAATGTTTGAGGGGGGGGTGGGGGGGGGGGGGGGGGGAGAGGTGGAGTTGCCACAAATGCCCCCTGGCACTACGCCACTGATGTTTGCGACCAACATAATTTTGATTTATTACTACAGTAGTACAAGACATTATTATTACATTTATTATTATAGCAGTGTTAACGAGAGTTTCGATTCGAGTGGCACGATCGGATAGGCGCTAGACTGCCAAGCACGAGAGCCGGGTTCGAACCCAGATCGATGTGGGGGATGGCCTGTATTAGGATCCCCCCTGGGGTTCAACAATATATAATAACATTAAAATTAGGGAGCATTGCCCCCTCTCATGAATGGAAGTTGTTACTATGGTCTTCTTTAAACCACTTTTTGATAATGCTAAACTGCCCAAATCCAAAATCTTCCCCCATTAAGGTTATTTGACCCAGTACCAGCCATGCGTGTACAGTCAAATAGTTTTATTCAGGACTTCTCTCTTGGCAAACTTTCAGGCGAATCCTGGCCCACTGTGCGTTTGCGCTTCGCTCACTAAAATTGAGCAAACTATTCAATGTGATATTACAAATCCCAAAGCTTCCGGGGGCTTCGCCCCCTGGACCCCCAATAAGCTTTTCAATGTGGGTATCCCTTGACTTATTCTATTCAGGGTTTTCAGCAGGATGATTGCAATCGACCCGTATTTATCTATCAGGCTAAAATTCACCCATACTTGGACAATTGCCCTCATCATAACAGGATGCTTGCAATGTGCAACTTAATAATCTTCCAATCTCCAAACAGCTAATTCAAAAGGCAATTAACTAAAGAATAGTTAACTCTATATAGACAACACCTTAATATATGGATATTACAAATCCCAAAAGCTTCCGGGGGCTCCGCCCCATGGACCCCCAATAAGCTTCCCAATGTGGGTATCCCATGACTGATGCTATTCAGGGTTCCATCAGAATGCTATCAGGCTAAAGTTCATATTGGACAAAGCCCAGCTCATGATGCTTGCAATGTGCACTTAATAATCTCCCAATTTCTTAAAGGGGGTAGTACAGTTTTGGGTAAGGCTGAACTTTATTAACCAAACCTGGACAGTAACATTATAAACTAATAGTTATAACTCTACCATGCTCGAAAGGTATAAAAAGTTAAAAACGACTAAGTAAAAAGCCTGTTATCATTAAAAAAAAGCCATTAAAACCCAAGAGGGCGCTTTCTAAAAAGGCATTGGTTTCAACCATTTTTCATACAAAATTATGCATGTGATGTTTTATTGAAATAATGATTAAATAGAAAGAGCATCAACAACTATTTAAAAAACACTTTTGAAAATTTTTTTGAAAAAATCATCTAATTATTTGGGCCCCAAATAATTATGAGATCAGATATATTTATGGATATTTCAGCCGTTTCTGGGTCGATTTTGACCAAATAAAGTTTATTCTGCCATTAAAATTGCATGTCCTTAAATTCGACACTCAGTTATTCATTACCTCACAAAAAAAAAAAAAAAATTGTGATGTGGCAGCGCCCTCTCTCCGAAAACTAAACTACCCCTTTAACAGGCTGAATTAAAAAAAAGCTTTGGCCCTCCCCCCCCACCCCCACCCCCACTGCTCAGCCATAAAAACCCGGGCACGCTGCTGGGTTGTCGCTTCGCTCCCTCGCCAGAGGTAGTCAAAATGACGAATCATCCCCCCCCCCCCCAATGGCAAAAAGAAATCGACGCCCTTGATTCACACGCTATCAACAGTATCAATCACTACGTGCACTAGTCAGTTACTAGATTCCCTTTAATCACAATACGTGCAAGCGATGCCTACATACTGGGTGTATCAGAGTGTTAATTGTTTTTCAGAAGGGAAAGAGGCCCCCAACCTATAATTGTGGACCTATGCTCAGGGTTATAAATATGTCAGGATATGTCCAGGTGGGTGGGTACAGCAAGAGTGGTGAGTTCGTCCACGTTGTGTGATCCTAAACAGATTGCAAACATAAACATACAAATAGGGGTCTTTCAGGGTGAACCCACCCCCCCCCCCCCCCAAGCACCCTAACAGCACAACAAACATGTATTACTACGGAAAATCATTCATGCATGTTCACCTTTTCATGTATTGTAGAGTAAACGGCAAAAACACATTTATTACCCCCTTCCATTTAAAGGGATAGTTGAGTATTTGTCAAACTTAACCCTAATCCCATTGGGTTATTTTGATCACTCGAGTCCATCGGGGGGGGGGGGAGGGGGGGGCTTTTTGGCCCCCCCCCCTCAAATCTCGGCAACGAATGGACCGATTGACTTGAAAATTGGCACATACGTAAAACAAGTCGAGTAGAATAAGAATTTAAAAAAAATAAATAATTGAGCATTATTTTTTTTTTTTATAATTAATTAACATTTTGAATATGCAAATTTTTGACGAATTTGGGGGAAAATTTGGATTTTCATCTAAAATCAAAAGAAATTACAGATTTTCTGTAAAAAATTTCTTTTGAGTATCTCAATGATAAATATGAAGTTTCAAATCTTCATGTTTTTAGAAAAGCTCGTGAAATACGGATATTTCCTTATTTCTTTTGTATTTCATTGTTTTTATTCTTATGTATTTTATTTTATTTGTTTGTGTTTTTTTTTTTTTTTTTTAAGTAGAATTTATCTCTGAAGTGTATTAATTAAACTAATAACAAAGCAATAATCAAAATTATGATTCAATGTAACAATTATAACAGATTTGGAGTTTACATGGCTAGTACAAAAATTGCATTTTTTTGTGACGGGCTGAGCAATTATCCACCTCTAAAATCAGTTATACAAGTCCGACCGGGGTGAATTATATATCAAAACATGCGGGAGACTTGAGAGAAAAAAGTCATGAAGTTTGAACGTGAAATTCCAATCGGTCTAGATGCACGTCGAAAAAAAAGACAGGGGGGGGGGCCTGCCCCCCCCCCCCTAAGGGATTGGTAACCAAAACCATGAAAACCTGCACCATTAAGGGTACAAAATAATAGTTATAACTTCACCATGCTCGAAAAGTCATACACATAACACAGTTACATACGACTAGGTAAAACCCCTCTTATCATTCAAAAAGTGCTGTTACAACTCAAAGAGGTCGCTTCTCTAAAAAAAAAAAAAATAGTTTTAGCCAGTTTTTCATTATCCCTATATAGTCATCACTTCAAAATATTGGGTTCATTTAACAACTAACTGTACATGGTGGACAAACATTTCATACACAGCGTGGGGCGTTGTTGTAGACTTATTGGTAGTAGACCAAATGGTTTGTAGACGTATTGGGTAGTAGCCCAAATGACTAGTAGACCAAGAGCATCGTGGACCACATGTCTTGTAGACCAAATAAGTTGTAGACCAAATGGATTGTAGACTAAATGATTTGTAGACGAAATTGTTAGTAGACTAAATAGAATGTAGACCAAATACATAGTAGACCAAATAACTAGTAGACTAAATGTATAGTAGACCAAGTATATTGTAGACCATTTGCATGATGGACTAAATGATGTTAGACCAAAGTAATAGTAGACCAAATGGGGTGTAGACCAATTAGAGAGTGGACCAAATTAAATGTAGACCAAATGACATGTAGACCAAATGAATAGTAGACGTATTGGGTGTGGACCAAATAGCAGTAGACCAACTGGATAGTGGACCAATTTGGTGTGGACCAAATAGCAGTAGACCAACTGGCTAGTGGACCAAATGGTAGTAGACCAAATGGTCATAAACCGATGTAATGACACGAACTTTATCTGGATTTTGTTGTTTACATGGAAACTAAACTCACAGTAAATTTAGTCGTTTAGAGGAATTGATTCCGAAATAGATAAGGAATGAGTACCCCCTTGAAAAATTGGTTACAGTCCGTTATTCCGAAGGTTCGTTATTCCGAAGGTTCGTTATTCGGAAGGTTCGTTATTCCGAAGGTTCGTTGATCCGAAAATAAAATCTTGTTCGTTATTCCGAAGGTTCGTTATTCCGAAGGTTCGTTATTCCGAAGGTTCGTTGAACCGAAAATAAAATCGGGTTCGTTATTCCGAAAATTAAATCGGGCTTGTTATAATACTATAGTTTGTGTTTTGTTTATTTAATTTATAGCCTGCAGAATAACGAACCCTCGGAATAACGGAACTTCGGAATAACGAACCTTCGGAATAACGAACCCGATTTCATTTTAGGAATAGCGAACCTTCGGAATAACGAACCTTCGGAATAACGAACCTTCGGAATAATGCAACAAATGTTCGGATTAACGAACCCTATTTCATTTTCGGATTAACGAACACTCAGGTATAGGAAATTTGCGTGTTCGGAATAACGAACCTTCGGAATAACGAACCTTCGGAATAACGAACCGCACCCGAAAAATTACCAAAAACACATTAGAAGTTGATAAATAATTTTACGAAAAGAGACCGATACGCCACTAGCACTTCGGCTAACGAAGATCATCAGGCCATTGTCGCCTGAGCTGCGGGGCACTGGTCGGCTCCGAAAGGTGGCATGGCATGGAGGCATAATGCAATCGCCACCAGCATGAATCTAGTATCATTTACTTCGGAAAATGCTATCCATTAGTGACTGTCTGTCTTAGAATGGATTGTGATATAATTGTCTTTTTATTTTAAAGGGAAAGTCGACCCTAAAACTAAGTTAGTTTAGATAATGGCATAAAAAAAGAGAGAAAAAGAGAGAAACGACAGTGAAGAATTTACTTCTTGTAAATATTGCCTATTGTGTTATATTTTGTTAATTTAACCTGTTGTCTAATTGCTATGCATTGCTTTACCATGAATAGTTTATATTTGTATGTTTTATTCAATAATCTGAATGTGAATTTCTGATTAAAAATAAGAAAGTCATGAATTTGTGTAGGTGTGATCAATCAAACACAACTTGATAACTCCATGATGAAACATTTTCTGCTTCTATTTAAACCAACTTATTTTCAGGATGGACTTTTTTCTTTGAGGAAATAAATAGAGGAGAGAAATAGAGGGGAGACGGAGAGATCAGCAATTACCACACCCCCCCCCCCCCAAAAAAAAAAATAATAATAAAAATAAATAAATAAATAAATAAACAAAATAAAAATAAAAACTTAAATAAATAGATAAATACAAATAAATTATAATATTAATTATAATAAAATAAATAATTAAAACATACATAAATAAGTAAAATAAATAAATACAAAAAACACACACACACACACACACACATACACAGAGAACTTCTCTCTCTTCCCATATCTATCTTGTTTTCTTTCTCTCTCTCTCACACACACACACACACATCCACACACCAAAACATACATGTACACAAACATACAAACAATCCAGAGTCCAGACAATGCACTTATTTATCACACCAAATTAATTGATATTAGAACACGATTAGAACAGTTGTAAGAAAAAAGACATAAGATAAGTCAAATTGTCCATATTTACTAAAAATCTTCATGATCTTCTTTTATCTATCTCAATGCATTGAAAATCTGCATACATGTATCTAGCATATGAAGTTCTGGTAATTGGGCAAAATACAAAACAGTAGAAGTAATGCATATTATGAAGTAGACTCATTGGAGGCATAACAAAATTATTATCATAATGAGGTAAAATTTTCTGGCTATTGAAAACAATCTCGCAGGTGTATGTATTTCATTTAAATAGTTCTAGTCAGTTTTCTCTATGTTTGAAATTAATTTATAATTTTATTGTTTCATAACAACGATCAAACTAACTCATTAATAACAAAGCTATTTGTCTGCTCCAGAAGATTGTGTACATGTTCATTGTACAGTATTAACAAGACAGTCTACTGTACTAGCAATGCAAAATTATCATAGTTCATACAACAAATATTCAAATATTCAATATCATGGTGTACTGTTTCATTGATTCATACAAAGCATGTAAACCAGACATATTATCAACTTCCCTATTACTTGCCTCTGAGGATTTGTTTTCTTTGTTTTTAAACATAACATTGGCAAAAATAATATTTTTCTTAATTTCATTAGTTTGTAAAGAAAATACAAAAAATAATATGAGCATATGGAAACGTTCTACATGTACATCAAAATTCTTCCTAAGCTGAATCAAACCTATTCATTAAAAAATTCATGCTTTCACTATTCCATTTCTTTACTCACTACAGAGTGCAAATATGCAAAACAGGTTCTATAGATTACATACTAGCGTGTTAATGTTAATCTTAACAGCAAAATACTACACAGTTAAAAGAAGGCAGACATGGAAGAAACATTACTTGCACAAATTGTCAAATAACCACATTGTACACCATAAAACATAAACTTATATGAAAACCTTTCTATTACTAATCATTAAAATGTGTAACTTATTCATCTTACATATTGATATATTTGTCATAATGGAACAAAATACTAAATGCACCAGAGTACAATCCCACCCAGTCCAAATATATATACCTACGATAGTATCTATTCATAAGCAGTGAATACAAGTCCAGAAACCTCAATCTCCCAACATCTATTTTCTTCCCATTATTTTGGGTAAAATATTACATGATGAAAACAACTTACAAGTGTCATGTTATAACAACAACAAAATAAATAGATAAATACAAAAAATTAAAAAAATACTTTCCAGGATTGTCATGGAAATTAAAATTAGTCAAAATGTATCAGGAATCAGATTTGTCAAAACAAAATATTGGTTCATGTTTATACGGTGAGCATAAATTCATAAATACTTTATGACACTTCTTTTACCTACATGTAGCACTCTGGCTATATGGGTACCCATTTGCACATGGGTGGAACATGGTAACCATAGATTCATATCCGCCTATATCAGTAGACTTTTCAAGGATATACTTAGCTCCATTGCAGATAATGCAACGCACTTGCAAATATATTCAGTTTATAAGTCATGGCTGGTAGGGGGTTGATGTCCGTATGAAAACTTGACCAAAGCAGTCTCTTTGGTACAGAGGAATCCTCACTTGCTGACACTTACTTGATACTTGATGAGGTAATCCCTTGATGCAGCTGCAAAGCTATACTAGGATGATATCCTGGTGTGTCGTCATGCAGGAGGTGCCATACTACAATTTTCACTTTGCATTTATGTACAATAAAGATGCAAGAGTGAAATGTGCAATTAAAAAAACAAGTATTGTGACATTTAAACAACGTGGAAGCCCACAGGAGGCTGCACTACTCTAATGGTGGGTAATGTAGCCATTTGAAAGGTAGTCAGTCCTGTTGTATTGACGACCGGCCCAGGTAGATGGTTCCAGACTCGTATGGTCCGTGGATAAAAGGAGAACTTGTACGAGTCAATAGTAGATAATGGAACAGTGAACTTCAGGTTGTGATCATGTCTTGAATAATAGTTGGCTTGGCGGACTTCTGGTGAGAAAGGCACATGGACTAGCTGATGATGGATTTACTAAAAGAGCGTGCACTGTGCAAAGAGTCGCCGGATGTGTAGTCGGTCCCACCCAAGGGCTGTCACGAGCGAAGAAGATGTGGTGGATCTGTAATCGCAGTGTACAACGCGGGCAGCTGCTTTTTTCACTTGTTAAAGTCTTGATAGCTCTTCTTGGGGCTATTCTGTTAATAGCTGTGTCTTCTCAGCATCTGCAGGTTTTTAAAAATAATTCAAGAAAAGGAGAAGGGAGAAAAGAAAATTATTTAAAAAAAAAATCTAAATCATTCTAAATATGAAAATCTATGAGTCATTAGGTGATTTGAGGTAGATTGTTGAAGTTGGTGTTGGTGTTGAGAAGGTACTTTAGACAGATGATACTGTTCACATTAATCATGTCATTGATAGGTCAACACCGATTGGACGTCATGCCTTTATGTGATCCTCTCACAATTTCACGCGAAAAGGCTAGTAAACAAAAGTGAAATCAGTGAGAAAAGGCATTTAAATTTCATCAGGTAGGATATACAATTTTAAATCATACGCTGTCAAACCAAAATAGAATATGTCAATCATATTACACTTTCAGCTCCGAGCATTTCAGTAATTTGTGATGTTGTCCTTTGGTTCGTGATCTTGAGATTACCAACACTAACATCGAACTTGAAATCACAAATTTCACTACATTAGGTCTAGTATTTAATAGGAAGTTCTTCTTTTTTTTTTTAGTGCAATTTAATCTTGGTAAAATGGGAATACATTTCATTTGATGAAGTCGTAGAGCTAGATCTGTTCATATCACTGGCGTAAATCTGTTCGGAAAGCACAATGCATTGGGGGGTCGAGCAATTGTTCACAAACCGTTTGTGAACAATTGCTCGACCCCCCAATGCATTGTGTTTTCCGGACATTTTTACGCCAGTGGTTCATATTATAACGTACCTGCCAGTTCCCGATTTCTTAGAGTTACAGTCATCTTCTTCTTATTGGGTTTAATCTGCCTCCTACAATCTGAAGATTCTTGGAGACTTCTCCTTCACTTCTTTATTTTCCTCTGGCCAGCCGCCCTCTGCTCTGGCTGAGCTGAGTTGTGCCTCGTCGCGTCAGTACAGCCATGACTGACTTGTCCCACACCTTTACTTCGGTGTATTTGTTTCAAAAACGTCTATTGCAATTTCACTTTCCAACCTCTCTTCCAATGTTATCCACTTAGCTGCACACTCCTTGCACTTTTCATAGTTTTTATCACTATATGGTATAAACTTGCTCTGAGTGTCGATGACATGTATGGCACAGAAGTTGGATTTACTTGCCTCGAAACTTTCTGTCGCACCGAACGAAATAGTGGCAGCAATGATCCAGTGACGTGTTGTTGTTTACGTTTGGGCCGGCTATTGTGTGCGCATGAAACAAAGAGCGTGATTGGTCAGTCCACAAATCACGCTATGAGCAACGTACTGTGATTGGTCTTTCTTACCGTCGAAACTGAAAAATTGTGGCAATTTTTTTTTTCTTTTTTTTTCATATTTTCAGAAAATGTGCAGGTTTTATTCTTGACGAGTTTCAGGTATGATTTCAATACTACTTTTACACATGTCGACAAAAAAATAGCTAGATACAAAATTTGAAGCACGAGATAAAACGATAATGGACCTCGGCCCGCGGTCTAAACAGAAAGAACAGCAGTGGTCCTTTCACAAAGGTGAAACATTTTAAGCAATTCCAAAGTATGGAACCGCTTTCTTAATGTATAGGAACAGTTATTCTGGCACCCATCAACATGATATCGTCTTGCCCAGGTTTGCTGTGTAGTTGACACTAGAACTTCCATCACTGAGGGACTATCCAAACGCTGTACATGATGGAATGTTTGGCTTGGGAATATGCGCATTCTTATCAATGATGGCGTGAGAAGCTCGGTTGAGACAAAGGAAAAAAGCGTCCTCACTAGGAGGCAGTAGCTTCAGAGAGCTGACTTGTTGTTCAAAAACTTTTAAGCTCTCAAATTTCACAGATCGGAATCCTTCAACTGGTCTGTTTTGGTGATGTACACATCCATTGCAAGTTATTGTGTTCAAGTGATCATGTCATCTGTTATAGCATTGGCAGGTGTTTTTTTTACCAGCAGTGTCGATATGTGCCGATTCTGGGCTATCCTCACCCATAGCTCTGAGAGATCCGTGAGACGTGCTTGTGATATCAGTGTCATTGGCATGAATAACTACTCTGTCGACTATGTGAACTACTCTGTTGTAGAATGTTTAAAGTAACAGCCTCTTCATGCCTGTTGTGTAAAGATCCAGGCCAACAGGAACCTCCATAGCAGACCCCACTGTGAGAACAATACTCTTTTCTTTCTATCCACCACCAATGTGCAGATGGCTTTGACCAAGCTAAGGTTCAAGCTGTCCATAATCTCACCACCTTTCACAGGGTAAGCTCTAAAGGTTTGTTTTGGTAGCTTGAATTGATATAGTGAAAAACTAATGTGGATCAGGAGCTGCACGTTTCCCACTGACTTCGACTTTGGCTCATTTTGTATAGGGCACACCTCTGTTCCTGTTCAGCAGACTTCAGGCTGGCCTAATTGTACATGTATATGTTCAACAAAGGTGTATGATATCAGTACAGAAAGGAAATTCTTCCAGCAATAGATTTGCGTGCCATTTAAGGACTGCTTCAAATGCTTTACCTTTATGAGATGGCCAGTGACATATGGCACACATTGCATTAACAACGACTGTCCTTTTACAGTTAGGTTGTCATTGACTTTGACTACAACCACTTTAATAATAATAATGAATCATTTATATAAATCGCATAACACATAAGCAAAATTGCATGTCTCTCTATCTCTGATGACACGATTCTGACAAGATGTATGGTGTGGCATTGATGAATGGAGATGCAGCATATAGGGAGCATACTTTCAAACTCTTTTTGTAGAGATTGCTGCCTTTGGTGGGTTTTTTGTAGATGTTTTTCAAGTTTCGCTTCATGTGGACTTCCAGCAGCTAGTCTAACTATAGGTTGTGTTTCTAGAACGGTCATATGAGACATTTATGTGGGCCAATCTTTAACTCGAACCAACTTTCACGATATATCTCCTTTAGACCTAGAATTAAAATTGCCCTCAAACGTGTCATGTAAGCCTACAGAAACACTACAGACACACCAAACTGGGTGGGTAGACCTCGATTATAATTATGTTTGTAGTCCATTAATGAAAGGCTGGTCCTTTGAACACCCCCTTCCCTCCTCCCGGGTATCTCATTCACGGGATAAGCATTATGTAATTGTGTGGATATATTTCGTATCATTTGATTATAGTAATTTAACACATCTAAACAAATTATAACATTAACAACTCATATTCTTATGTATTTCATTGTTTGTAATGCTTATGTGTCTTATTGTTCATTAATGTACATGCTTAGTTTCATTATATAATGCTCTTAATAGATATCTAAGATGCGAATTACATGTTTAAAGATCGAAATATAGCATATTTTTCATTTTTAAGAATTTAGTTGTCTTTTATACATATGCGCTGTATACGAATTTCACGTCCGTATGTGATGTATCACGTTATAACGATCATGTGATCATGTCATCTGTTATAGCATTGGCAGGTGTTTTTTTTACCAGCAGTGTCGATATGTGCCGATTCTGGGCTATCCTCACCCATAGCTCTGAGAGATCCGTGAGACGTGCTTGTGATATCAGTGTCATTGGCATGAATAACTACTCTGTCGACTATGTGAACTACTCTGTTGTAGAATGTTTAAAGTAACAGCCTCTTCATGCCTGTTGTGTAAAGATCCAGGCCAACAGGAACCTCCATAGCAGACCCCACTGTGAGAACAATACTCTTTTCTTTCTATCCACCACCAATGTGCAGATGGCTTTGACCAAGCTAAGGTTCAAGCTGTCCATAATCTCACCACCTTTCACAGGGTAAGCTCTAAAGGTTTGTTTTGGTAGCTTGAATTGATATAGTGAAAAACTAATGTGGATCAGGAGCTGCACGTTTCCCACTGACTTCGACTTTGGCTCATTTTGTATAGGGCACACCTCTGTTCCTGTTCAGCAGACTTCAGGCTGGCCTAATTGTACATGTATATGTTCAACAAAGGTGTATGATATCAGTACAGAAAGGAAATTCTTCCAGCAATAGATTTGCGTGCCATTTAAGGACTGCTTCAAATGCTTTACCTTTATGAGATGGCCAGTGACATATGGCACACATTGCATTAACAACGACTGTCCTTTTACAGTTAGGTTGTCATTGACTTTGACTACAACCACTTTAATAATAATAATGAATCATTTATATAAATCGCATAACACATAAGCAAAATTGCATGTCTCTCTATCTCTGATGACACGATTCTGACCAGATGTATGGTGTGGCATTGATGAATGGAGATGCAGCATATAGGGAGCATACTTTCAAACTCTTTTTGTAGAGATTGCTGCCTTTGGTGGGTTTTTTGTAGATGTTTTTCAAGTTTCGCTTCATGTGGACTTCCAGCAGCTAGTCTAACTATAGGTTGTGTTTCTAGAACGGTCATATGAGACATTTATGTGGGCCAATCTTTAACTCGAACCAACTTTCACGATATATCTCCTTTAGACCTAGAATTAAAATTGCCCTCAAACGTGTCATGTAAGCCTACAGAAACACTACAGACACACCAAACTGGGTGGGTAGACCTCGATTATAATTATGTTTGTAGTCCATTAATGAAAGGCTGGTCCTTTGAACACCCCCTTCCCTCCTCCCGGGTATCTCATTCACGGGATAAGCATTATGTAATTGTGTGGATATATTTCGTATCATTTGATTATAGTAATTTAACACATCTAAACAAATTATAACATTAACAACTCATATTCTTATGTATTTCATTGTTTGTAATGCTTATGTGTCTTATTGTTCATTAATGTACATGCTTAGTTTCATTATATAATGCTCTTAATAGATATCTAAGATGCGAATTACATGTTTAAAGATCGAAATATAGCATATTTTTCATTTTTAAGAATTTAGTTGTCTTTTATACATATGCGCTGTATACGAATTTCACGTCCGTATGTGATGTATCACGTTATAACGACGTGTGACGCAGTAACCAAAGATGCAATATGCTCAAATTTGGTATCAAACGATGCGCAGGACTATAGGAAAGTCCTCCATGAAACAACAATCTGGACAATTCATGACCCCTAAGGCTAAAACACACTATTTAGTGTATTATAGGTGTGATTTTCTTGAAACTCATCCTGTGGACTTCCAGTAGCTAGTTCGCGAGGTTGTCCACCTAGGTTGTGATCCTAGAGGGTCCTAGAAGCCATTTCTGGTGACCAACCTTTTACAACAGGCAAAAGCTGCTAAACCCCCTTTGCCCCCTGGGTATAAATCAAAACCCCGCGTCTGTAATTTAATTTCACAGACTTCTACTTCCCTGGTTATACTGCATGACATGTTTAGTGATCCACAGACTTTGAGTGCACGCTAAACTGCCTGCGTTACCGAAGAATCAAGTACTGAAATATTCTCCAAACTTCAGATCTTTTCCTTCTTTTTTTAATTTGAGATTGTTATTTTGTAGCATGCATATACGAAGTTGTATCTTTACACAGGTTTCTCGGGAATAAGTTCATGATAGTTGTATTCTGACAATGAATGAGCTAAACATATCAAGTTGCCGAAATCTAGTACATTGAAGAGACGCGATCTTTGCTATTTTTTCTAGGTAGTTTTTCCTTCATAGAATCTAAATTACAGCGTTGTTCAATTCAAAATTTCATAGGGGTGTCATATTTATCCCCATCTAGGTACTGGCAACTTTTCAGATGTTTTGTAAAAGGCGGCCAGTCCCTTTAAACCGTGCCACGCTTCTCATAGCTAACTGCATTACGCTGTTTGTAATGCTGTCGCCTCCCGACCCGCCCGTATTGCACATATTTATACGCACGTACGTATTCCGGTGTGGTGATAAATTCGTGACCTGCGAAATCCGAAGCGCTTGGTGTTTGTCTGTCTGAAGTTCATTGTCATTTCAAATGTTTGTTTATGCTCAGGGCTAATTTTGTGGTCGCTATACACAGGTTTATATGTGCGTCGGGGCCCAAATGGGGTGGTTGCTGGTCGCGTTAGGCAGGTGGTCGCATTACGCAGGTCGCTTTACACATGAATGCTCGGGGGGGGGGGGGGGGGGGACCCAGATAGCGGTCGTTAAGAACAGGTGGTCGCATTAGCAGGTTTGACTGTAATAAATATATTCTTGCTCTCCCAGTCGTTTATTATACACAGAGTTTTGAGCAGATCTTTAACTGCAACCATGGCAACCATATTTACAAAACCATACACGGTGAAGGTCGTATTATAGTATTATGTAAATATTGGCCGGTATTCTGAAGTTGTGACTAAAGCCAAGTGCCCACTATGCGATCTGCGCTTGCGATCTAGCCCGAGTTGCTAGCGATCTCGGTTCGGTGTGAATCGCATTAGTTCGCCGCGAGTCAGCCCGATCTCATTGCGTACGCGATCTTTTCGGTGCCAACTATGCGATCTCACAGCGACTTCCCCTGAGAAACGCATTTAGACCGGCAGCTCAGAGGTCTTTTGTGCATCGAAAAGCGTACTGTTGTTGAACATATGAATATTTAGAGGAGAATGTAACAAAACCAAAAATATGAGTCTCCTGGGCTGTACCCGGTGGTAAAGGGGTCCTTTGCGCCTCCAGAGTTTGGCCCCTGGGGTTTGTGCGATGCTTCTATTTTGTTGCGAAGTACCGTGTCTAATATCGGTACCTGTGGGGTAAGCGAGACAATTACAAAAGGATCAGTGGTCCGTATCAGGCCTTCTTCGTGAAATTTTACGTTGGCCGTTTTAAAAGACGAAATACACGTCGATGAATTGGGGATTATACCTAAAACCTCTTGCAACTTAACAAATATGTCTTACAGATTACAGAATACATATTAGATACAAATGTCATCCGTTAAATTACCCTGCAGATGCCTCTGAATATTGAAAGTCGACTCGCAAAAATATGTTTTAAAAAGCGGAGCTTCCACATTTCCCTACGTCATGTACGTAGAGTGAAAAACAAAATCGCTGCACAGACAAAGGGCAATTATATGTGTGTATTGGCATCCAAGCTGCATGTAGAGGTCAATACTGTATACACCAGTTCACAGTTGTGTTTTGCGCATGTGCAATACTACGGTCGAGTGAGAAAGACGTGTATTCATCGAATTGAAAGGACTGAATGGTTACTTGTTATATCGATTAGAAATTCCTTGATGCGATGGCTGTAAAATTGTTCTCATGAAAGAGAACAAAAGATTTCCCATGACAACCATCTGCCACTCTGAACATGACTGCACAGAGTAAAGGCTATATTGATACATTTCTCTATTGTCACCACATTTGTCAACCCCCCCCCCCCCCCCCCCCCTCCGCCGCTATGCCATGCGCTCATATCTTGGTTCCTCTGCATTCAGCTATTTACTTTAGTTTTCATCCCTGTATATTTATACACGGGTGTTGTTTTAATGTGTGAAATTCATTTGTAAGTGGAAGCCATGTATGATGTTGTTTTGGTGATGGGGTTCATTCAAAGGTATTTATATGGCCTTTGGCATATGCAAACGTGCTATCATTACGTATTCTATAATCTGTAAGACATATTTGTTAAGTTGCAAAAGGTTATGGATATAATCCCCAATGCATCAACGTGTATTTCGTCTTTTAAAACAGGCAAAGTAAAATGTTCCGAAATTTGCAGATCCGCATCAGCGATTCTTTTGTAATAGGTGTCCCCGCTATTTCGCTTTCCCCGTAGCGAGCGATGTTGAACACAGTAAATTCGCAAACAAATAGAAACAATCCCCAGGGGTCAAACTTTGGAGGCGCAAAGGACTTCTTTCCCACCAGGTACAGCCCGGGAGACTCATATTGTTGGTTTTGTTACATTTTCCTCTAAATATTCATATGTTCAACAATCAGTACGCTTTTCGATGCACAAAAGACCTCTGAGCTGCCGTTCTAATTGTCCCTATTTCCACGCATGCGTGCATGGTTGAGGATTACAGCCAGGTATTGTTTGCTCATGCTTGTTTTCACATTATAATCCGCTTTGCGAGTTTTGTTTATAAACCCAGTGCCCACTTTGCGATCTGCGCCTAGCGATCTAGAGCGATATTGCCCGAATAGGAGCGATCCCCTGAGATCTGTGGTTAAGTCGCAAAGTGGGCACCAATGGCCGCACCAGATCGCTGTAACTCGCGTCCGCAAGGGTGGTGTCGGTTGCGGTCGCCAGGTTTTGGACATGTTAACAAATTTCGTTCTCGATCGCATGTCGGGCGGGATCGCACAAATGGCAAGCCGTTTGAACAATTATTCATATTTCGTGATAACAAGAATTCAATCCTTGATATCAAGAATTCTGTTTTTATATATCAACAATTAGATTTCTTGATATCAAGAATTCGATTTCTTTATATCAAGAATTGAATCCTTGAAATCAAGAATTCACATTGGTTAACAACAGAAAATGATTTCTTTATATGAAGAATTCGATGTTCAGTTATGCGAAAATGCTTTACAAAGGCGCCCTGCGAGAATCAATAATTCTTTTCTTGATATCAAGAAATGAATTCTTGATATCAAGAAATGATTTTTTGTTGTTAAGCAATGGTAATTCTTAATATCAAGAAAAGGAAATAAATGTTAAAACGGCTAGCCATGACTGGCCATGCGCACACATTACAAATTCCAACAAATTCAACAAATTCCAAATCAAACAAGCGTGAATTCATAGCTTTTGTATTCCTCGACAATGCGTGGAAATGGTGCCAAGGCATGACCCCGAAGAATTCACACTGAAAAGATCGAGTGGACAATGGAATCGGGCTGACTCACTGCGAACTGATGTGATTCCAAGGTCGCTAGCCCAATGCCCACTATGCGATCTTGCCCGAACAGGAGCGATCCCCTGAGATCTGTGTTAAGTCGCAAAGTGGGCACCAATGGCCGCACCATATCGCCGCGAATGCGATCGAGAACGATCTGGTCGCCAGATTTTTGAACATGTCAAAACCCCGGCGACTGCAACCGACACCACCATTGCGGACGCAAGTTACAGCGATCTGGTGCGGCAATTGGTGCCCACTTTGCGACTTAACCATATATTTTAGGGGATCGCTCCTATTCGGCAAGATCGCTCTAGATCGCTAGGCCCAGATCGCAAAGTGGGCTTAAGGATGCTCCCATCATACGACTTGATCTAAACCGAACGCAAAAAGTAACTACCCCCTAAACAAATGCTTGTAATTTCAAAACTAATAATTGTCTCAAGCTATAAAATACAATTTTTCTACAGTTATTATAAACATTTTGTGTGAAAATCAGAGATAACCATCACTCCATGGCTTAATGAGCCCAGGTTAAAGACAAAATTTACCACTTTCAAAAGTCACAAGAACTTGCGAATGCCTGTATATGTTGTGAAACAGCACAGTGGCTGAATGCATTAATAGTATGGTTTATGATACAATGCTGATTGAAATTCCACCCATTTTACCTTTTCTGATAGCACATGTGGTTAAATCCATTAATTGCAATTGTAAAACAGTGCAATTAGAAGTTACTCAATACTCAATAAACTGCAATAATAATATCAATTTTGCGAATTTGAATATATTACTATTTTCTCTAAAATGTGTGCTTACTCAACCATGGATTAATAGTTACCTCTAATATTTACATATTGTTTCCCTTACTACCATTTAAATATTTTGGCGAAACAAAATCATGAAATGATTATTGGTTATGAAATTATGAGCTGTTGTTTAGGGGGGGTAGTTACTTGTTTGTGTTCGGTTTATTTAATATTCTATCTATTCTATCTAGCCTATGTCTATCCACTGCAGAAGGAAGGCCTCTTCATCACCATTCCATCTTCTTATATCTTGTGCTAGTCGCATCCATGTAGCACCCCCAAATTCGTTGATGTCATCCATCCAACGTCTACTCTGTCTGCCTCTTCGTCTGGTTTGTGTTATTGGTGTCCAGTTAGTTATATTCATCTATTATCTTTACGTCTTGCAAGGTGGCCTGCCCATCTCCATTTCTTTGTTTTTATTTCCTGTATGATATCCCTGGCATTTGTTTTCTTTCTTAAGTCCTCATTTCTGACCTTGTCTCTACTTGTAACTCCTACCATAATCCTCTCCATTGCTCTTTCTGTGACTCTAAGCTTCTTTTCCATTTTCTTAGTTGTTGCCCAAGTCTCTGCCCCGTAGGATAGTACCGGAATTATGCATTGATTGAAATTTTGTCTTTTGAGGGAGATTGGAAGATTCTCATCTCGGAGTATAATGCTGACTTTCCCAAATTTCATCCAAGCTAGCTGTATTCTTCGTCGCACTTAATATATTGGATGGTAAACCCATGCTCAAAGTGATCCGTTATTTGTAATTGAAAATGTGAAATTACTTCCCCATCAGCTGTCTCCATTACAACGGTTTATCTTTAGAACACAAACATCATCACATGCGGCCTTCCGATGCTTTCCAACACGGGAACTTGTCCTTTGGAAATCGTTACCAGTTAAAACATATAATGGAGGCATCGAAGTTCGCTCATATTATCAAACAGAACAGTTGCCATGTATCCCCGCGGTACAAACCATGGTTACTATGCAAATTATTCTTTATTGATACCCACAAGACAGTTATGTGTGTGTTATTGACGGTGATTGAAATGTTTGTTTTGGATAATCTGGGAAATGTTTACACTGTGTACAAAATTAATATAATGAGTATTACAGTAAATATCACTTTGCATTTTTGCTCATTACTCGTCCATATAACTGCGATTTTCCCCATTCTGCTATAACTAAATTTATAAGTATAGTAAGTTTAACACTTATCATGCTGGTGATAGTATTTCTTTTCTGACATTTCAAGTTAACTAAAGTCTAAGTCAAACATGTTGGCGTTCCCGCTCGTATATCCCGGCGCTCAAATCATATTTCAAGTTAATTGTGAATTCCCAGGTCTTCAACATTGCAAACATAGAGCATGCATAAGTAGGTGGCTCTATTCCAAAGTTGACAGATTTCTGCAAATGATCACAAAACTATTATATGTTTTACCTATTAATGCCGCTATAAACACAATTTTACACCACGCCCTGATTTACATGGCTTGTAATATCTCCAATCTCTCTCTCTCTCTCTCTCTCTCTCTCTCTCTCTCTCTCTCTCTCTCTCTCTCTCTCTCTCTGTTTCTCATCAACGATATGTAGCACAGATTTATCCATAGTAGGCCTACGCATCTCTCAAAGCAGCCACGCATCGTTAGGAAATAGCGCGCAACATAATAGCGGATTTCGAGAGTGTGAGGGTTTTTGCATAAATAATAGTCAACGAAAAAAGCCGAAACACAAATTTAAATCATACAAATAATGATGAATCTGTTATTTTTCTGAACACTTCAGGATTATTTGACACAAAGATATCAGGGGCGGATCTAGCTTTTTGCTAAGGGGGGGGGGGGGGGTTTGACCCAATGACGGTGCGGAGCATCGTCCACGAGCTGCGAAGCGGCGATTTTTTTTTGCTATATTGAACCCCCGTAAGTGATTTTTGTACACTTTTTTCACTGATAGCCGCGAAGCGGCGACTTTTTGGGCTATTTTGAACCCCCGTAAGTGATTTTTGTTCACTTTTTTCACTGATAGCCGCGAAGCGGCGATTTTTTTTTCTATTTTAAACCCCCGTAAGTGATTTTTTGTCACTTTTTTCACTGATACATTTTCACTTGGCAGCCCAAGGGGGGGGGGGGGGGGGGGGTTAAACCCCCTAAACC